>CAUYRH010151193.1:0-18521 GCA_963574655.1 Perodicticus potto
GACATGTAACTACAAGGACCTTTGGTCTTAACGCAGTCACGTTCTGAGGCTCAGGGTATCAGAAATGAAGGTTTGAAATTTGGCCCATGACGTGCTCAGACAGGCAGTCAGGAAGGGGGTACTGGGCAACAGTTAGATGCAGACAATTGTATTGGCTGTAGCCAGTCCAACTTCCAGACTTCCTGTGTATGGACAGTTTAGCAGTGGTCTTTGAATGTCATTGCTGCTCTGCAGCCAGCCTCCGTGTTGTTAAGAATGTTTGAAGTGCTTTCCAAGCTAGGTTTGGTAGGAAATACAGTCACATCATTGCTTCCATTTCCAGATTCGTCACTGACACCTGGGAGACACCTTTCAGTGTCTTAATACCTATTGGAGATTTCTCTCCCTTGAGTCACCTGCTCAGCCCCATGGTCCTGTAACCAGCTTTCTTCCACCCTGGGGACTCACGACATTTGCCCCTATGCCAGGCGCAGAGGTACTGAGGCTTTTTCTCAAGATTCCGCTTAATGTAACAAAGACAGACAGTTCAACTACTCTCAATGGAGTAGCCTCTCTTAGGACACGTAGACCTGTGTATTGTGTCTACAGAGAGGGGAAAACAGGTTGCCCCAAGACCCACTCCCCGAGTGAGAGCAGGCTGAGCCTCTGTGAACTCAGGGAAAAATTCATGTATCTCTCCTTGGGAGGACCGCATCTCTGACCCACTTGCTGGTGACAGCCATGTTACATCCCAGAGCTTGAGTTTTCTCATCTCTACACAGAGGGCCATTTGGAGACTCACTGGAACAATGCTCTTCATTCAGGGTGTCTGAGGAAGGCATTGTTTTTCTGCCTAAAACTCCCCCTGAAGCAGCCTTGAAAGTGTTAGTGGTTTCATGCAGCTCTTTGTACCTAGCACATTTTACGTGAAAAGTGTAGAGTCCTGGACACCCGTGACTTCTAAAGGCACAAGTGTCTGAAAGCCTGGAACTTCCTGCATTGAGGATCAGACCTCATTCTGTGGAGGGTCAGGCTCACTGATTGTGTGTCTGTCTTGGACCCACTAGAATGGAAGTGAGTCCTCCCTCTACTTCAGGGAGCTCAAACTGATGAGTACCTCCCAGCCAGAAACCAGAGAGATGCTGGTGAGCTCCCTGGTTCCCATCTTTTTGGCTTGAAATATCTCCCCCACCAGGTCCCAGGGCTCCTGCCTGGGTATCAGCACCGTGTCATGGTTCTTGGAGAAACTGTTCAGGAGGTGAACGTCCAAGGCACAGTGCTGACTGCCACCTTCCAACTATGTCTCTGGATGCCATTGCAGCTCCCCTGAGCCTCACTTCACTCCTCTGAAATTGGAGTGGTCAGAGGACAAATTTCATGAGGTTTAGGTGAGGAGTAAATGGAATAAGAGGTGGCAGGTTGGTCCCTTGCTGCTCACTCTGTGGACAGGTCCCATGGGGTTCTGTGGCTATTCACATTGACCACCTGTCTCTCTCAACACAGAGTGGGCTCTCTGCCTCACACCTCAGTGGCCCACATCCCTCCCTTTTTGGGAAAAGCTCAGAGAGAGAAAATCTGGTCCCACTTGTAGGAGTTTGAGTTTCCTTCCAGCTGATCTCTGTCTTTGGGAGAACAGGGTTTCTTGGGGTGGGGAACAAGTCCCCAAGATTGCTCAGATATATGGAAAGGCCTGTCAGAGTCCCTCATTAACTAGTTGCTTTGTGCAGGCACGTTCTAGAAACATAGTTTAATGTAATGAACAAAGAAGATTAGAGTCCTAGGGCTGCAGCTCTCTGCAGGGAGACAGGAAATCAGAGCAGAACCTAAGAGGTTGCTTCCTCCTCCTGGAGGACCTCCCAGTATCTTCTATGCATGGAGGCAAATCCCAGATTCGGGTCAGGATCACAAACCCCCGGAACTACTCAAAAGCCATGCATTTGTTGTCTAATGACAAAACTTCCTATCCCCTCAGAGTATCGGGACCCTGGGAAATGTGGCTGGGGAGAGAAGACAGAACCTGGGTCTCACCCACTTTAAGACTCCCATGACAGGGCTGAGGTCAGGAGATTTTAGGGAAAAAATGACTCTGGAAGAGGTGTGAGTTGGGTCCTAGGTACCTGTAGAGAGACGAAGTGGAGCTCAAAGCTGGCCCCGAGGGACCCATCCTCAGCACAGTCGCTTCCCAGCTCTGCCTGTCTCCTCCACCCCACACCCCCCTCCCTGACCACAGCAATGGGGTGCCCAGACTGCAGTGATGATGAACACCCTGCTCACTATCTGGCTTCTAGTCACAAACCCGAGGGGCCCAGGGTGCAGAGGTCCATGCGTTTGCCCTGGGGTGACGATGGCAGTGGGAAGCCAACATCCATAGTGGTGTGTCCATGCCTGATCCTTGACCTGTTCTATCCCTGACAGGCAGCCAGGAGAGGTCAGCCTGTCCTTCAGACTGTAGTTGTAGGCCCAGGGACCCATGAGCACACAGGAGTGTCCAGGGAAGTGTCTAGGAAGACAGGCCAGGTCTCTCTGACTCAGCTTTCACTTGACAGCCCCAGAAACACCTCTTCCATCTGCATCTCCTGGCCAGAAGGATATGCCTTGGTCTTCGACCAGCCTGTTAACATTTCAGGGCTCCTGTTGGAGCTGGCTCATATACAGGTCACCCCGTCCATATCACAACTGTGGAATCTAGCAAACATTGGTCTCGCCTGGCTGGAGCAACTGGAACCCAAATGGGCAGACACAGAGGGTGAGATGGCTATGGTTGATCAGCTCCCTGAAGGTGGAGTTTAAGGCTGAATTTCTCTTTTTTGTGGAGGGAGGAAATAGTGTGCTTGGAAAACCCAGTAGGGAGTGACAGATACCGCTGACTTCATCTGCTTTGGCATCTGCTGCTTAATCTCCAGATAAACAGGCACTCCCGGTGCCGGCCCTAGAGACAGCCCCAGTAGGTCTTAGAGAGCAGAGGCCTGCTCTGGAGCCAGGGGCACCTGCAGCCCTGGATCTGCCACTGTGTATGGAGCCAACACCACGGTCAGGAGAAAGGGCAGCTGCAGCACCTAGGACAGAGCCACCGGCAGTGACAATGCAAAAGGCACTACTAGAGCCAATTCCAGGGCTCTTCCGTCCCTGTGCTGTGTGTGCTTAAGAAAAAGATACACTGGCCTGAATTCCATGGATGGACTGTGTCCATTCATTGATACACTCATTCCCCTTGCCTCTGGTGGAAGGGACTGTATTCATTTGTTTCCTGGCCAAGGAACCCATACACCTATATATACCCTGAGGCTAGAGGCCTAGAGGAGGAGACGGGGAAAGACCGGGAGAGGAACGGAGAGACCATCTCTCTCCCCACTTGAAATCTCTCCCTCTACCAGGAGCTTTGGTGTTTTCTGTATTCTTTTCTGTAAATCAATTATGTCTTAGCACGGAGGGGTGGGGGGGGAATAATGTAATGAAGAATAATAAAATACATGTATTTAAAAAAAAAATTTCTAAAACAGAAATAGTCAAAATACTGGGATCCTGTTCCCTTTAATGGGTATGGTGGCTTCCCAAGGAAAGAGTGAGGAGTACAGCTCCCAGGAAACAGCATTCTCACAGACAGACCATCAGGGGAAGAAAGTGGAAAGAGGAAAACATCCGAAATAATGTGCAATTTTATGCTGATATTTATGTGAAATGCTAAACTGTCCAAAAGAGTGTGCAAATAATTTTCTCCTCATATGTGATTCCTCAAAACATACAAATGAAAGTATTTTTCATTACGACATTATCTATATTAGTTCCCGGGAAAAGAAAACTATAAATGTCTTTAAGTCTTAAAGTGCCTCCAAGAGATAATATTTTGGAAACCAGAAGAACAAAAGAAATAGAAATATATCCTGGACAGGAGTGTTTATCGAAAAAAATAGTAATGGATAACAATTAAAGATGGTAAATAATGAAGGTTTTGAAAGATGACAAAGTTATTTTTATTACATCCAACAGAGAGACTGACTAAAATGCTGATTAGAAAGGAACAATTGAATTTTGATTTCCAAGATTATTGAAGATTTAGAGGACCATATTAAGTATGTGATTGGACTGCAGACATGAGATAGCAGTGGCTGAATGACTGAATATTTTCAAATACAATAGAACAATAAGTGAAGAAGAAAATCATCAGATGAATGATGGGCATTAAGGTATAGGAGAGACAGTAATAACTGAAGCATTTTGCTTTTTTGTCTGTTTGTTTTTGTTTGTGTTTTAAATTTTGATGGGGGGGTGATCAACGTGGAAGACCAAAGCCTAAATCAGACAACATCAGGGGACACCAAAATGCAAATACATTTCACTTCTTCCTGCTTAGTGACACTCAATTCAGAGCAGAATAATATTAAGAATAATTTTCCTTTTGGATTCTTGCGAAATATCAAGCATATTTAATGATTTGAAATAATTTCAAGCCAATTGGAATATGAACCTAAAATCAAAATGTTTCCTCTTAAGAGATCCTTCCTATATTTTAAGAGTTTAATGAAGGATTTGAAATACAATAATACATGAAATGTATGCAGAGATCACAAACATGTTTTATAAATCAGGACTATGGAAGAAAGTGCACATACCAAAGAGGCTCATGCCCGTGTTGCTAATCACAGGAAGACTCAATGATTCAGCCAAGCCTTGTTTGAACCTCATGCAATAAAATACTCCTCTTCAACTTGCCAGTTGGACACCCAGCTGCTAGTACCCAACAGGAAATTAGAAATGCGGAATTAGTGAGGGAGTGGTTCCGACCGGAGATGTAGATTTGAAAGATATTTTCATAAAGTTGAAAGCTGACACAGTGGGAGCAGATGTTATTGTCACAGAATATAAAAAAGAAGAGCTTGGCAAGAGAAATGGGAAATGCTTATATTCAAGGCATGAGAGTAAGAAGAAAGTTTGTACTCTGGATGTTAAGCAGAGAAAATGACTGAAATAAAAATGTGAGTTTTCTTTAAAACTTAAAAGATTTAGAATTCCTGGTAGAATATCAAAAATTATATAACTGACATTCGTGGTCATACCATCTGAAGAATCATTATTCCCTTACTTGTGCATATGAAACACTATCAAAATATACGACCACAACTCAAAACAGGAGAATTTGGCACCGTTTTAATTTCATACCAAGATATTCCGTTCTTTGTATTTGTTACTATGTCTGTCTGTCTGTATTTATTTACATATTCATTATGTTGCAACAGTAGTCTGGGTTGATAAGTATGGTTAACATTCACTTATTTTCATGCATAAACGTAACTAACATTTACCAATGTTGTGAGGCTTACACAGCTTGATAAATGTAGCTAACATTTAGGTATTTTCAATGCTAGGTTGTAGTCCACTGTCCAAAAAACGTCATGACCCCTCATTAATGGACTTTGTAATTCTTTCTGTATGTTTGCTAATATAGACAATGTTTTATACACATATCCTTTGCAGGTGTTATCACTGTTGTGACTCAAGACTTGTGAATAGAACCTTTTATTTGTATATGGCATGTGCATCTTCTTTTTCAACTTCAATTCCCAGTGCAAAATAGCACTTCAGAGTGACTACAGACTTATTCATCTCAGCCAGCAGTATTTAAGAGTTCCTACTGTGCTTCCTCCTCTCTGACAGACTTGCTAGAAACTATATATATACACACATCCATATAGTATGGTAGTATATGGCTTATACATATATACATATGTATAATCAATATAGACCTATCAATTTTCTCAGATGATTGCACTTTTAAAAGCTTTTATCAGCATTTGTTTTTATTCTGTGAATGATCTCTCGGGTTTGTTCATTTCTGTTTCTTTACCCATAGCTTTCAAAAAGCTTTATGTGATCTATGTAATAGCCTTTTTGTTCATTACTCTGTGGCCAAAAAGAGTTTAATTTTAAGAGAAGAGATATTACTTTCAATGCAATTAAAGGCATCAATCATTTTATGTTTTCACACTTGTGTCTTTATGGTTTGTTTAATAAATTTATCCCTAATCTAAGACCATAAATATATTCTCCTCCATTTGCTTCTAAAATACTTAAGTTTGACCTTTCACATCTCAGTTTTTAGCTTATCTCAAAGTATTGTTTGTGTATGGCTATGAGTTAAATGTTACATTTTATTTTTCGCATGTGAAAGGCCAGTTAATAAATACGTATCTGCTATTAACAGTTCTTCAGTGATTTTCATTAGGTGTCACCTCAGATGTGTATCTTTGACAGAGTCCTTAATTGCCTTTTATTAACCATCTATTCATTCTCCCCATCCTACATGCTCTTATTTATTACAGCTTTACAATAAGGCTCTAGTAGTATAAGTTTATCCATTAAAAATAATTTTTGTTTATGTATTCATGAGTTAAGACCCCAAAAGCAAATGCAATAAAAAGAAAAATAAATAGGGGGGTCTTAATTAAATTAAAACTCTCAGCACAGTGAAGAAATAATTAACAGAGAACACAGATGACCTATAGAATGTCGGGAAGTATTCACCAAGTTTGCATCTGACAGAAGTTTCTCCATTTTTCTCTTATTTTAAACTGTACTATTTTAAAGTTTTATTCTTCTTTACAGAATCTAAAATCAAATGTGAAATTCTGTAAAGACCTTGGTTGAGTTTTTCAATGGAATTGAATTGCATATAAAGATTCGCATGGAGACATTGACCTAGAAAATAATATATAACTAAGACCCCAAAGGCAAATATAGCAACAATAACAATAAATACATGGTACTTAATTAAATTAAATAGCTCTGTACTTCAGATGAAATAATCTACAGAGTGAGAAGACAATCTACGGAACAGGAGGAAATATTCACAAACTGTATATTCAACATAGAACCGATATTCAGAATCTACAAAGACACTAAAACAAATCAGCAAGAAAAAACTAACAATCCCATCAAGAAGTGTGCAGAAACAGCAACAGAATGTTTTCAAAAGAAGATAGACAAGTGACCAAAAAAACACTTGTGACTATTGCACAAATAGGAGGTATCACTGCCACTGATACAGTGTGAAACTTTCTATATCCTTGTGTTCCCTCAAAAATTGGGTTTTGACAGGGTTTTGAATGTTTTCCAAGGTTAAAAGATGTAGAGTTAATACTTTATTATTGTTTCAATTTGCATTTTTAAGTTAATAATGAATCTGAAAACGTTCTATCTTTACAGTTTTTGGGTGGTTTACTTTTCTGCTAATTATTAGAACTCATAATATTATCCATCTTTTGAAATTATTCTATTTCTTTCTTATTGATATGCTAAATGTTTTATTAATTCTACAAGTCATCAGAAAAGTTAATGCCTAGGATAAAACCGATGTCTATGGTTAGGCATTGGTGTTCAGATAGCACCTTAGGCAAATTCAATGCTGTTTCAAAAACCTGGATACTTTGACTTAAGAACTCACAGGTCAAATGTAAAATTATGAAAAATGTCTTTCTTTCCAAAACACATACAGTTATAAAATATTTGGATGGCAACTAGAATGTATTAGTAGATTTCATTTTTGTTTCATTTGGACTTTAATTCCTCTTATTTTTATATAGCTATTATTTGTCTTATAATGTGGGGAAGTAGAATTATGATTTGTAAAAAAAAAGTCATCATAGTAACCATTCTTGGTATAAATTATGTGGTAGTTCTCATTTTGTATGCCTCTGAAAATATAACCACTTGGAAATATTCAAACTTTGTACATACACACACATACACATAGGGAGAACTTTTAATCAACTAATTTCTTTTATAAAAATTTGAGTTAGTCATCTACCCAATATTAAGTCTTTAACACCAATATAGAAAATTAATTCAGGCTAATGTTAAGATGGAAAATCTGGTTAATACCAAATAGCTCATAAGGTAAATAATTACACTCCATTATCCTTTTTGACATTGAATTTTCTATGTATCAGGATATATTTCTCATGGTCAAAAAGATATTCTTACATTTATTCAAAAAGTACATACAAAAATTTAAAAATAACTTCATTAAAATTACTTTTAGATTAACTCTTTTGCATTTGTGAACATTTTTGAATGCTGGCCACATTTGAAACAAATTTACAGAAATATCTAAATTGCTTGTAATGTGTACTAATGAAGGAAAAGACTATTTTGCTTCTGAATGCTTAAATATTTTATAGATTTAAACACAGCACAGGCATGACAATTTACAAAACATAACTAGACTTTTTGAGAGTGATTTGAATTTAAATTATGAATGAACAATAAAATGTGTCTTAGAACAGTGGGAGTTGTTTTTAAACATGAAAAACATGAAATATTTTCATATTCCATAACATATTAACTATCATAAAATAAAACTCACTCATCTGTATATGAAGATGCCTTTCCCTTTTCAATTAGTTATTTGAGTCATTTAAGTTTAATGTGATGTTTATATTAATGGATTTATATCATTCATTTTGGCATTAGTTTTCTATTTGTTTCTTCTACTTTTTGTCCTTTCTTCCCCTTTATTACCTACCTTTGAATTAATTGAATATTTTTATTTCCCATCACTTCCTTTTCATGAATGCATGTGGGAGTGCTTAAGGGAAGAGTCATATCTTGATATGTTTGCATTGGTGGTAATAAAGATTTAATACACTTAAAACCAATACTCTAGCATTAGTTATAAGTAGGTTAGGAATTGAATTAAGAAAATAATTGCAGAGAATGGGCAAAGGAACACAGAAACAAGACAGAAGTGTATGGGGAAACCCTAAACCCAGTGCAAAACTCACTGCCAGACACCTGGCACCTTTAAAATTCAAGCAGCGTCTTGCAGAAATTTCACGCCTCCCCCAAAACAACACCAGGTGGAGGTCCCTAAGCAGGCCAGGCTCACCTGGGAAGACAGGTCTACTTACTCTGGGAGATTGAGTACTTTTGTAGAGTTAAAGTATGCAGAATGTTTAAACTTTGCTAAAGAAGGCAAGATTTGCTCCAGACCGGATAAGGAGATAGCATATCTCTTTTTCTTCTGTCACTTTGGTATGACCAGAACCGTCTGTCTGAGCAAAAAGCTTCCTCAGTGTTAATTGTCACTCCTGTGATTTGTGTGTGCAACCTAATTGGGGTCTTCTCTGAAGCCCTGCTCTTGGACTGTTTTCGTGGTTCCATGTTCTGTTAGTATCAAAGATCATAAATACCTTAGAGCAAGAAAAGTAAAAAGTAAATCCATCCAATAAATGTAGTTAGTTAAGGAAATAGTTTAGTTAGAAAAATGCAAGCATAGCAAGAGCTATAACATAATTATTTGCCTTTCTCTCATGAGATTTATGATTAAAACAATGGTGTATGAAATAAAAATGTCGCTAACCTGGGGCAAGATGCTATGTGCTATGTTGATCCTCAGGAAGATGGGCATGCAGCTCCTGGGCCAGATATCCCTTAAATTTTCTTTTATCTCTTATCTCTTCATTTTTCTTCATCCACTCACTTCTGCAAAACTACTGGGAAGGAACCCATAACCTAGTTTGGGCTGGTACCCCACACTTTGTTGACTAATAAGCTATAAAGCTTTGTTGTTTTATTTCTGTAGTTGTTTTAGGATTTATCATACACAGCTTTAACTTATCAGTCTATTTACTTGTGATATTATGCTGTTTCCACTATAGTTCAAGATACGATATTATACATCTTCACTTCTGGTTTTGTGGCCTGTGTATTTATGCATTTTTATTTCTATTATTCTATAAGCTCCACGAGATACTATTTTATTATTGCTTTCAAAGTCAGTTATTTTTTAAAGAGATTCACTAAGTCAGACAAAAAAATATTTAACTTTTTACATTGTGTTGTGATTTCTAGTACCTCGGACCATTTTGTTACTGTCCAGAAGCACGGAATTTAATCTCCAAATCCCACTGCTACCATTTGCCTCTGGCTCCAGGTCAGGTTCATCTTTAACATTGCATAATTCACTTGATCTTGTTCAGGATGCAGTTAGCTTTTCTTGTTTTATTTGATTGTGGAGATGTTCCTTTAATTTTTTCAACTCCTATAACATCTCTGAAATTATGTGTTTTATTTTGTTTTGTTGTTGGTTGTTCTCCTTTTAACATGAATATTTGTTTGTTTTTGTTTTCTTTTAAAGTTAGTTCATGCAAGATCTAATTGAATTATACAAGGAAGGCCTAGAAGATTAAAAAAAAAAAAACCCAGAATTTATAATTGTATGATTCATTTTTACCTCTGTCTTTAAACTTTGTAAATGTTATAAATTTTGCTTTATTGTTCTGTAAATTAAACTGATTTGCCTTAGCATGCATTCAAGTTTTCAGTTGTTCTAAGTCATGCCATTTCAGATGTTTGTCAATTTTATAGCACTTCATTTTTCTCTTCTCGGTTAATTTGGTGATTTTTTGTTCAAAACTATCTATTTATTTGAATAGGTATGCTTGTAAAAATACAGTCATCTAAGATAAATGTCTAATATTAATATCATTTTCTTGTTCTGGTTTTTTATTACTTCCTTCCCTCCTTTTGCTACATTTGTAGCCTATTTTCACATTATTCTTTTATCCTTAAAAGACTCGTGTATGTCTAAATTTAAGCTATCATTAAACATACCTACTGTCTTCAGATGACTTTTAAAATCTCTAATATACTTTATATTCTTATAACTATTAACTGTGTAATATCATTATTATCAATTAGTTTCAATCTTAAGGCATTTTTTTTACTTTATCTGTCTGACTACTGTGCTTATCATACAATACCTCTACAAGTTCAACAGAATTTCAGAAGCATTCAATAAGCCTAGTAAATCACAAGCACTAGTCTGTATAATGCTTTTTAATATCATGAACTGAAAATGTTACATGACTATACAAGGGGAGAATATATATTCTGTAAATATATTGAGTATTTTATATAGTATTTATATGACATAGTAGACCATGTAGGGAATTTTTAAATATGCTCTTACCTCTGTGTTTTAGCTTATTTCTCTAAGGAGGTGGGGTATGTGTTTGACACATTTGGCATTTTCCATACTTTCAAAAATATTCTTTTGCATTTCACTATGCATTCTACTTTCAAAAACATTCTCTTGAATTTTACTGTGAATCAAGAAGAGGTAAAGATTCAAAATATGAAGATTTAAAAACTCATGTGTAGGAGATAAAAATTGATCACAGAATAAAAATAGAAATATAACAATTACTCTTATATGCAAGGAGTTTTAAGGTATGTGTATTTATTAATCTTATTTTATACTTTTTGAAAAGGAGAAATATACACTGCTATAGATCCAAAAGTGGTGTTTTCATTGACATTATGAATTATAATAAAAGAATATTGGAGTATTTATTATAAAGGGCTATTCAATATTTTGTTCTGACACAAAAGATATTATAATCTTTTATTACCTTAATGTCATAGGTTTATCATTTCATTGTATAGTTCAAAGACATAAAATCCCACAAAATCCTATGCAAATGAAACTACTATTATGGCATGTAATTTCATGTCACAAAAAGTATATTTGCTCTAAATACCTTTATTTTACTGCACTGTGGTCTAGAAATCTCTCAGCATTATCTTTGTATGTATAGTTCTAGGCACTTTTCGAGTTTCGTTCCATTGAAGAGGAGATAATTGAATCTCCTAACTTCAAAGCTTTAGTGGAATTCATACTGTATAAGCACAAATTATTATTATTTGAAATTTTAGACTCCTAATTTCTGCAAGAGAAATGACCAGTATAATTTCCTAATATAAATTATTTGATATTTCTTAATGTATTCTCCAAATCAGTCATTATATGGCTTTTAGTCACAAAATTCTGCTTCTGTGTAGATAAAGAAGGGAACAATTTCTAAAAATACCAGATGCCATGTCTCCTGTTGCAAGAACCTTTATGTATATGTTTATGTTGAAGTGCTCCTTCTACCACTCTTTGCAGGCATTAGTTAATTTTCCTCTAATAATTCTATAAGAATCATTTTAACCTTATTTATTTATTTATCTTATAAACGAATCTGGAGTTTTGCCAAGCGAAGCAAATGGACAAGCAACAGGAGAATGTTGTTAACACAGTGTCCCAACAGAGAGACTAATACATTTGCGCCTACGCCAACTGTGCTGCCATGAAAACAGTTGGTTTTATTATAGATGAAAATGAGCGGAAGTTACTGATAGATCTGTCGTAAAGGCCACTTTGGATCTTCAGCATGCACTTAACATCTTAGGTCATTTAAATCATTGTCTGAGAGCAAAAATTGTATCAGTCAATTCTTCTCTTCTAAATAATGTTTTGATCCTTCATACTGAACTCAAGTCCTGTAGACCAATGAGATTTATATCAGTTTGAGTTAATAACTTACACATTATTTTAAATCTTCAATGTTGATAGTAACAATTTGTGTCTGGCTGGTTTGGAGTGCTATAATAGACTATGACAGATGAGGTGACATACAAACAGCAAAAAAAGGAGTTCTCACAATTTTAGAGGCTACAAAGGCCAAGAAAGGCATATTCAATGTTGGGTTAGGACTTACTTCCTGGTCACACAAGGCCATGTTCTCACTATAATCTTATTGATAGAAGTGGAAAAAGAATTACCTGGAGCCTCTTTTATAAGGGCACTAACCCTATTTATGAGGCATCTGCCCTAATGACCTAATCACTCACTGAAAGTCCATGTCCTAATATTAACAACTTCAGGATTAGGAATTCAAGATTAATTTTGAGGAGACACAAATATTTAGTCCGTAGCACTTTATGAAACATTTACAATGATAGATAAATGGTGACTTGCATTGTTGTCCCTTTTCATTCACTAGCTAGTTCGCTTTTATAAGGTGGGACAAAGAGGAGCACCACTAGCTTGTGGGGCTTCAGTGAGGCCCTGAGTGTTTGTCAAACACTCAGGTATGAAGCTGCAGGGAAAATGGGAACCAAACACCCCATTCTTGGCGAGAGAAAACAACCCCCCAATAGGGGGAAAACGAAAGAAATAAGCTGAACAAGGCAGAATAAAAACAATTTAGCTAGATTAATTTTAAGCTAAAAGTTAAAGTACTTGTCTGGGCAGTTTCTGCTTTTACTAGAAGCCTAGTCTGAAAGGGATACAGCTTGCAAACACCCCTGATGAGTCTGTAAGCACTCTGAAGAACAATGGCTACAATAGAAGTACATACAAGGCCTGGGAAGGAACATTAATCAAGCCAACTACTGCCCACTCGAAAGTCAAAGCAAATACACAGATTTGTATAATGGCCAGGGCAGATATCAAAGAAACAGCTCACACTCTGAGACATGGGCAGGGGGGCTTGTACCCTAACCACAGAGGAAAATGCCTCCATGTGGAGATAAGAGGAAAATTTCTCTTTTCAACCAGTTCTTTAGTGTAGAACTGATGCCACTGTGCCTGCTCCACAGAGAAACCAGAGGGGTCTGACCTCCCCCAAGGGATCTGTGAATACAGACAGCAGGCTGCCCTCACACAAGGCTCAGGTTCCAGATTTATCAAGCTGCCCAGACCCTTAAAGTTAATGATTATAGATAGAGTAAGAACTAAGGTGCTTACTTAGAGAAATCGCTGACATTTTACTCCCTTCCTTAGCTTACCCTCTTGACTAAATGGGATAATAGCCTTCAATTAAAAGCTGAACGGAACCATGACGCAGGGCCAATCACTGAAACCCCACAACCTGGGGGGGGTCCTCTTTGCCCCACCTTTTCAACTCTATTCTGTGTGCCCGGTCTCTTTATCTCTCACCACTTTTAATTTCATTTTCCCAGTTGATCACCGCCAGTTCCACAGGTCTTAAAGGACCCTGCCCCCGGGCAGGACCCTGGCATACAACTTCATTATATTGTTCATTTTTACCTAGAAATGTCCTTCAAAATTAAACACAAATTTTAATAACAATATAGTGTCATGTTTAATTTTATTTAACATTAATATTATCTCATGTTAGAACTTATGAATACAGCTGGTTCATCTTAATACTGAAATCAATTCTGCGATAAGCCCATTGAATATCCACATGTTGCATTGTCATTGATAGTGTAAAGGTAATGATAAATTTATATTGTTTTAAGACACGGAATTTTAAATTACTACTACTGTTCAAAATATTGAAATACTACAAAAAATCCTCCTAAAAACTTTATATATTTTCAAATATGTATCATAGCTTTCAGTTCTCTTAACTCAGTAAAGATGAATTTAGGAATTTTCGTGTAACAAAACATTTCAGAGAGAGCTTAAAACTTAGCCACAAGCTTGCAACGTATACATGTTGGTTTCTATAGTAAACATTTGGAAATTTTGGCCTATGTTGGACTTTGAGCAAAATGATACAGTCCAAGAATCCTTACCTGTCCATGAAAATCACATCAAGAGACAGTGCCTGTCAGGATTAAGAACAATACAGTATTATATTTTGAATCACTGTAAAATTACATACAATAAATACCTGAAGATAATGAGTATCATAATTAATTTTAGCAATTTTAGGATCAAAATTCAGATATTTTTCAAATAATAATCTTATCATTTTTTATTACCTCTTATATTGAAATAGTCATAATACTTCCCTCACTTTTTTATATGGAAGAGTAGTAAAACTAATTTAAAATTTCAAGAAAGAATTTCTGAATATTCTGCTATTAAAGAACATTTTTTAACCTTGGTAACTGGTGATTGCAGAGAAAAAAGTATGTTCCAACACTTGCAAAATCTCACATCTTAAATGAGCTGTCAGTCAAAATAACACAAATTAATTTAATTACCAAATAAAGGTGTATTATAATAGTAGAAAAATTTATCTGTTTATAGATATTACACATATGCATGTGATACATAACCTTACATTTATGTCTATCTATTTTTCTCGTTCTCAGATGTGGTATGTTTTTCTGGGAAGCGTGGAGGAACTAGAGGCCTGTTACCATCATGGAGGAAGGGAGAAGTTGGGCTTAGAACTAAGATGATGTTATAGAAAGTGACATGAGAATATGAAAAGGGGCAAAGTTCTTCATCACATGATTAAATTTAGAATCAGCAGAACTAGAAACTTTATTTTGTACTTGCAATTATATACACCAATAGATTGTATTTATTATCTGAGTGGGTTGGCAAAATAAAAGGTTCCACATAATAAAAATATTTTATTTAAGCTCGGCACCTGTTGCACAGTGGTTACAGCGCCAGCCACGTACACCGAGGGTGGCAGGTTTGAACCCGGCCAAGGCCACCTAAACAACTGCAACCAAAAAATTGCCAGGTGTTGTGGTGGGCAGCTGTAGTCCCAGCTACTTGGGAGGTCGAGGCAAGAGAACTGCTTAAGCCCAAAAGTTTGAGGTTGCTGTGAGTGGTAACGCCACAGCACTCTACCGAGGGTGACATAGTGAGACTCTGTCTCAAAAAATATATATATTTTATTTAAAAGGGCTAATTTGTTTATTCAATCATTGATAAAATTTATGATGATAGGTTTTGCAAAGCCTATTTTTCAAGGATGAGTTCTTCATCTTAGCAACTATCATTTGTAAATTAGCTCATTTTCTATTTTGTGAAAATAACATTTTACTTATTTTTCTTCTTCTCCCTTATAATTATTAACTGCCTGCTACAAGGTGGACAATTCTGATTGATTACAGAATATTTTTTAACTTCATTAAAGTGATATTTATGTATTTATTTTTTATTATTGTTTCGTTCGCTTGTTTCTTTGGTTGGATTTGGTTATAAAGAGAACTGAGATTCTGTGTCAAATTTCACTAAAAAGTAATTTCACCTTGATGGTGAAAGTTCAAAAACGGAATATCTGAAAGACTTGATAGAAACATATTGCCTCCTGGGATAGAGGGTAGGAGAGGATAAATAGATAACTTCTCTCTGTAGTTCACCAAGTCTCTGGGGAAAAAGACTTAAATAGACTTTGTTAATTAGACTATAGTCCTTTTTAGCACATATGAGCCAAAGACAGAAATTTAGCCTTGATTCTCAAATTGAAAGTAAAAAACGTGTCATGCAGCTTGAGTAAGAAATTTATTTTCATTTAAGGCATCTTAAATCTCTAATTAGGCAAGTTGAACTTCTTGCATGACAGAGTGAGACGCTCTTCTGTGCTGTCCCATGAAACTGTGAACAATTTTTTTAATGAAATCATTTATATCTAGAAATGGTCCCAAAGGTAAATGGCAAATAAGGAAACATATATTCAAGAAAATCTATGAAACCTTGGAAAGGCAACAGCACGTGGTATTTGGTCAGAAACTGTTGCATACCTTCTTTCTCCCAGCTCAGTGAGGAAAGACTCAGCTGCAAATGATGCCGTGCAGAGCACAGAGCTGTTCTACCCACCTGAGCTCCCAGTCAGAAGTCTCCTTTCCAGGAGGAACAGGGTATCAACATTTTTCATTCAACTTTTAGTTATTTGTTGAGGCTAATTCCTGAGTGTATATGTTCAAGAGAACATCTATCTGAAAAGGGCGGATCATGCTGGAAAGACTGGAATCCTGTTTGACATCATCCCAGCTTATGAGATGGTGGTCCAAAGCCAGTACAAGCAAGGAGAAAGGACCTCCAGCTCTGCTCACTTCTCGTCCAGCGCTCATGGAGAAGTGCTCAAGTGTTAGAGTGCTCAGAGAGAGGCTTGCCTGTGTCCTGTCTTTAGCTCTAGAACTCTGCCTCCGATAATTTGCCTGCAGGTATAAAAAGGCCCTACCAAGGTGGCTATTCATTTTTGTCTCAAAGCAATTGACTTCCTTTTCAACAATAAAACAAAAGAAATAACAATCATACAAAACCACATAAATGGGGCTTCATCAAAAGTAAAATTCTTTTGCTTCAAGGGAAATCATCAAGAAAATAAAAAGGTACCCAACTCATGGAAGGAAAGAAGGTATCTGTAAGCCACATATATCATAAAGGGCATATATCAAAAATACATAAAGAATTCTTACCAATCAATAATAAAAAGGCCAATTTTAAAAAACAGGCAAAGTGTATGAACAGACATTTTTTCCAAAGAAGACACGCAAATCATATAAGTACATGAAAAGAAGCTTGACATCATTACCAGGAAAATGCAAACCTAATCTACAATGAGATATCAATTCATGCTGGCTGGGATGGCTAGAATTGCATAGCTAGATAACAATGAATACTGAAGAGGATGAAGAGAAATTGGAACCCTCATGAATTTATGGTAAGAACATAAAAATGGTACAGTCATTTGGAAATAGTCTGGAAATTTCTCAAACTATTAAAGATAAGGTTACCTTATGATCTAGGAAATCTACTCCCAAGTATATACTTAAAAGAAATTAAAGCATATATCCACAAAAACTCCTGTACACAAATGTTTATAGCAATTTTATTCACTGTAGCTATTGGTTGAAACAACCCCCAAATCCATGAACTAATGAATGAATAACTAAATTTTGTACATGAATACAGTGGAATATAATTCATCTATAAAAAGTGAAATACTTATAAATGTTACAATATTAAGAAACCTTCCAAACATTAAGCTGAGTGAAAGAAGTAGTCAAATAAGTGTACATGTCTTGTGAGTTCACCTATATTAAATGCACACAAGTTGATGCACACAAGATAGGTGGTTGCTTAAGGGCTGTGGAATTAGCTACGTGAGTAATTAAGCAATAACCAATGGGTATGGGATCTATTTTTGCACTCATAAAAGTGTTCTAAAATTGACTATTATGATAGTTTCACATAAAAGTGAATATACCACATATTATTCAGCTGTATACATTAAATGGTTAGAATTTTATAACATTTGAATTATATCTCATTAAAGCTAAAAAACAAAGCTTTAATTTGGCTACATCTGAACAAAAACATGACTATTCATTCTCCATCACTGCCTTAGACTATTTTGTGATTCTATAACAAAATACCCAAGAGTGGGTAATTTATACAGAGCAGAGATTAATTTCTCACAGTTCTGTAGGCCAGGAATTCAAAGATCAAGGCACCAGCATTTGATGTCTGGTGAAGACCTGGCTACATCATCCGATGGCAGGTGACGGGAGATGAAACAGGTAAAACTCCGAATAGTAGGCCCTTTGAAAGGATTTCTAAGCCTATTCATGAGGGTGGAGTCCTCATGTCCCAATCACATTCCAAAGACCACCCTCTCCATACTGTGGCATCGGGAATTAAGTTTCAATGAGAATTTGGGAGGGCACAAAATCCTTCAAACCACACCAACCACCAAGGCCCACTCAACCACTCCATTGATCAAAGATGAGCTCTGTCCTTTTGCCTATGTGAATATTTTTATTTATTTATTTATTTTTTTAATTATTTTTTTATTGAGTCATAACTGTGTACAATGATTCAAGCTTGGAGTACAGTGTGCGGGCTTCCCATACAATCTGAGATATTTTTATCCACCTGATTAATGTAACATTCATGATATTTTCTCATTTACTATGTGAAAACAATTTTGATCCGTATTTAGAAGATTTCTCCTGACCCTTCACATATGCACCACAAGTGTGATCTCACCCTTTATCAT
>CAUYRH010151199.1:0-67042 GCA_963574655.1 Perodicticus potto
AACACATAACTCACTGATGGTCTGTTCATTACCTTTTTTTTCTCTCTGTGCTTTATTTTGGATCATTTCTATTTTATGTTTTTAAATTCACTAATTTTTTTCTTCTTCCATGTCTAATCTATTGTTAGTCCCATATGGTAAATTTTTCATCTCAGACATTATAATTTTCATCACTAGAAGTACTATTTTGATCTTTTTATTGTTCATAGTTTTCTCCATCTTTGCATATCTGATAACTTTTGCTTAGAAGCTAGTCATTGTGAATTTTACCTTGTTGGGTGCTGAATTATTTGTGTATTTTTATATTCTTGAGTTTTGTTATGTGGCACAGTTCAATTTACACAGTTCAATTTAAAAACAGTTGGATCTTTTCAGATTTTGCTTTTAAGTTTTGTTAGGCAGGGTAAGAGTAGTGTTCAGCCTGAGGTGAATTATTTTCTGTTAAACTAAACCTTTTGGATTGCTTCTCCCAACATCTCACGAATCATGAAGCTTTCCAGTCTGATGGATGGGAAGAGGGACTATTTCTGGCTCTGTGTGAGTACCAGTCAGTCTTCCTTTTAATTCTATGAGATGGTTAATTTCTTGGCCTTTGGGAGTTTCTTCACACACATATTCTAGTCAGAACTCAGCTGGATACTGTAGGCATTCTCTGAAGCTCTTTGGAGTTCTTTCTCTCTCTATAGCTCTCTTTTCTCCAGCATTCTGTTAGTCCAACTCTGTCAGGCAAACTCTGTCCATTTTTTTCTCCTTTTTAGCTCCACCTCCTCAACTCTTCCTGAAAACTCTCCAGATAGTAAACCTGAATAATTATGGAGTTTGCTTCATTTGTTTCCCATCTCACTGGGATCATGGTTCTTCATTGCCTGATGCGTAGGGTCTTCAAAACCCTTCACATATATTCACTTGTAATTTTGATTGTCTAAGGCACCATAGTAAATCCAGTCCCTGCTACCCTCTCTTGGTCAGAAGGAAATCCCCTCTGAATTTTTTTCTTTCCAATTAAGTTAATTAACCTCTCTTGAGTAGAGGCTTCTCTTCACCCCCAGCATCTCTCCACCATCCTAGCTTAGCCACCTCCATCTTTTATTTGGACTGTGTAATAATTTCTTATATCGTCCCCCCACCTCACCCTAGCTCCTCTCCAATACATTCTTGTGCAGTAAAGCATTTGACCTTGCTTGGAGAGGGCTGGCGTTTGTCCTTAGTGTCTTGGAAGTGACCTCAAAGTCCTGGGAATGTTATACCTCATAGGCATGTCTTTCCTTCCCTGAAGGCTTTGGGCCACACCAACAATGTGATTTCAGATGAGGGCTTTGGGTCACAGGGTATCAACTTACCATGAGGGTGGCCAATCAAGTTTACAAGATCACGCCACAATAAAATTCTGTATAATATCAAGGATTGGGTGCACTTCATTGGTTGGCAATACTCCATGCACACTGTTACACACTAAGGCTGGGAATGTTACACTGTCTTCTCCATGGGGAGAGGAAAATGGGAGGCTCTGCATTTGAATCTTTCCTAGGTTCTGCTCCCTAATCCTCTTCCCTCAACTGATTTTAATCTGTGTCCTTTTAATGGTAATAAACTGTAACCATAAGCATAACAGATTTGAATGAGTTCTGTGAATCCATATAGTGAATTATTGAAACTAAGAGCAGGCTTTGGGGACCCCCAAATTTTTAGTTGATGTCAGAAGGGAGGAGGGTAGTCTTGTGGACTCTTCCCTTTACTATGACTTGATTGATATTTTCCTAAAAAAAGAAATCTGGTCATGCCCCTCCCTTGTTTAGCCCCTTAGTTGGTTAGTGATTTTGGGTTAAGAGTAAACTCTTTACCATGGCCCATGTGGAACTGTGACTTGAGGCAGAGCCTGCCTTCCTCACCTTGTTATCTGCCTTCTTTTTGTTGTTTTTTTCCCCCCTGCTCCTCTCTTCCCCTCTTTTTTTAGCTAGCTCAACTGGCCCTTAGATTTCAGCCCTCTTGGCTGATATTACCCACCTCCCTCAATGACTCTGAAATCCTCCCAAACTCTCAGGAAGGTGCAGAGAAGCCAGCACACTGTGATGATTCTCACTGTTGATGTCCATGGAGGCTCAAGCAACTCAACTCTCAGCAGACCCTGGCACAGTTAGCATTGAGAAAGCTCTTTTAATTAGCTTTAAAAGAGCTAATAGAAGCTGGTAGAAGCTTTAAAGATGGACTTGAAACCAGATGGAGTTTTGGCCCCAGGGCCCTCAAAATTGCAGAACCGATGTTTCCAGAAGGAATCATCTCTCCTTGTTTGTGCCCATCTTCCTTTACTCCTTTGGTTGTCTACCTTCTGCTCTCAGCAGGGAAGTGGAGCAGGAACAAAGAGTTATATTTCTGGGTCACATTCTTTGCAATGTTACCAACTTCTTTTATGATCTTAGGTAAGATGGTTCCCACCAGGGCCTCTGGTTCCTACCAATTTGACCACACACGTCAGCTTTTATTTTTCCTTCCCATGTGAATATCAAAAATATTGTAAAAGGCAAAGAAACAAGAATTGGTTGTTGATATGGCCTTAGGGTGTAATGAGGTACTCCTGGATTAGATAATAGGGATGCAGGATGGATCAGTTGTGGGACCATGGCCACTCAACATGAGGATGTTTAAGTGTACGTGTGAATGGGGCAAGTGAGCTGCATGATGTGGAAGACCCCAGGAGGGCTGCTGGAGGGCCACTTACCCTTGATCCTGTAGGACAAATAGTGGTGTCAGGTGAGCAAGGGCATTCTGAGGCCCTTCTGGTCTAGGCAGAGGGAGTACTGTGGGCAGACAGCCTTTCTGAATCACTGTCAAGAGCTTATTTGCTCTTCCATGCAAATGTCAAGTATCTTGGGAAATACTAGAAATAGTGTTTTCTAAATCCAGAGCTTCAGGTCCTGCTGTGACATTGGGCAAGACACATCAAGTCAGTTTCACCCCAAGTGCATAGATTCCGACACGTGCATGAGGTCACAAGTTGGCATAAAGCTCTGTCTTTATATCTGTTGGCAACATGCCACAGTCCCTAGAGCAGGGAGAAAGGAATTAAGGTTTGTCTAGTGGGTTCAATGGTGAATCCCCTTTAAATGCCATGTCCACCTGAAACCTCAAAATGTGACATTATTTAGAATAAGGGTCTTTGCAGAGGTAATTAAGATAAGGACCTCAAGATGAGCTGATAGTGGATTAGGGTGTGTTTTTAATCCAATGATGGGCATCCCCCTAACAGAAGAAAGGCATAAAGGAAGAAGACGCAGTGTGGCCTTTCCCCTCCTCCCAACACTTCTGATGCCACCTGGGAGGTAGCATGTTCCATGGGGAGAGAGTGGACTCTGAGGCCAGTCTTAGCTGGGTTTGAGCCTGAGCTCTGCCATCAGCTGGCTGTGAGGCCCACACAAATCACCTTCCCTCTCCACACCTTCCTGTCTTCATATCTCCACCATAGGTGGCAAACACCACCTATATGACTTGGGGGATCTTATGATCTAATTACTGTCACCTGATAGATACTCAGCAAACCAAGGTTGCCCCTCCTGCTTGTCCTATGTATGCAGATACCCACTGGAAGGGACTTCCTGTGGAGTTCCTCGAGAAGGCAAAACAACTGGTGAGGTCTGCAGAAGCTGGAATTCCATGGGTAGTTGTGGAATCCATCTTTCAAGAACTGTGTACATAGCCAGCTGGATGAGTACAGAGCCTCACACCATGTTGATGAAGGGCTTTGGTCTTTTATTTTTTTTGAGACAGAGTCTCACTATGTTGCCCTTGGTAGAGTGCTGTGGTGTCACAGCTCAAAGCAACCTCAAACTCTCTGGCTTAAGCCTTTCTCTTGCCTCAGCCTCCCAAGTAGCTGGGACTACAGGTGCCCACCACAACACCCAGCTATTTTTCTGTTGCAGTTCATTTTTGTTTAGCAGGCCTGGGCCGGGTTTGAACCCACCAGCCCCAGTGTATGTGGGCGGTGTCCTAATCACTGAGTTATTGGTGCCGAGCCAGGGCTTTGGTCTTTAAGAGGTTTTGAGGTCATGTGGCCAATGGCTGACAGGTTCTCCCTCCCTCCTGCCCTTCTTTCTTTAGCAGGTTCGAACTGAGGGCCTGCAGGCCCAGGCCTTGGGCCAGGCATGAAGCAGAGAGGAAAGGAGCAGGGAGCCAGTTCTTGCTCTTGAGTAACTCACAACCTGGAAGACAGAGGAAACAGCAGCCAATTGTAGACCAGGATGGTGGAAGCCTGGGCACCCTGGGAATAGCAGTGTGGTAGCCCGGGGACATAGTGATAAGAATCATTAAATAAAAATTCTCACACCTCGCATGCTGTTTTAAGTGTTCCATGTCTCTTATTGTCATTATTGCCACTACAACCCAGTGAGAAATTACAGCTTGCTCCAGATGAGGAAGCTGAGGCACAGAGAGGTGAAGTAACTCGGCCCAGGTCTCATGGTCTGTAAGGGGTGGAGGCAGGACTCTCAACCTTCCTATTTCAGCATCAGATTCCCCTCTGATCTACTGTGCCATGGTCCCAGAGGGGAGGCTCGAGTGGGGTAAGCCGAGCCTGCGTGCATGGATGTAGGTGTGGGTTTGCGCATGTATATGTGTATGTGTGTGTGTGTGCATGTGGGCCTTGGGAGGAGAAGTGGGGATAACTTGGTCACAGCTGTGCTTTCTTGGTCACCCCTGGGGCTGGCACACAGACTGAAACTGTGGCTTAATGGCACATTCTAGCAGAGGGCTGAGACCTTTACCCCTGGGAGGAGGTCTAAGGGCTAGGCAACAGAATCCTTTAGTTTGGAAAACGAGGGTAGGAGGAAATGAATGGTCCATTCAAGCCGAGTGACAGAGAGTGGTATGACAAAGAGCAGCCTGGGCCTGTTTACAAAGGGTGGAAAGCACCCTGGGGTGGCATCAGTGGAAGCAGCAGTAGTGACAGTCCTCGGCTCTACTCTGAGGGTTGGGGAGCACAGAACTTCTGACAAGGGTGCCCTGGCCTTCTCAGAACTGGGGTGCAGCCAACTGGTGGTGACCCAGCAGGCCAGGTGCTGGAGGACCAGTCCCCTCCTTCACCTCCCTCATGCCTCAATTCCCTCGGTGCCTCCATTGGTGGACCAAAGAGGAAGTCAAGGCCAAGGAATCCTGGGATGGCCCCATCCCAACCGGCAGGGTGGAGGGGTGGGGAGGAGATCCAAGGGACAGCCAGGACCCTCTAGCACCAAGATTTGGTCTCTACCTGAATGAAGACCCTGCTCCCAGTTGGGCCAAGGCAAGATGGACAATCTGCACACATGGCACGTGGCCAGGTATGGCTGAGGTCACCCGTATTCAGTTCTGCTTGAGATCTTTACCAGGACTGGTTCCAGGTATCTCCTGGAGGGTAAAGGCCTCACTGTTCATGGATGTTTCAGGAACAGTAAGGTGCAGACAAGAAGCAGGGGCATATGGACATTGTTTAAGGATCCTTCCTGGTCTCATGGCTGGTCTTAGAAGAAAGCCAAGCACTCGCTAAAGAGCGCTGTCCATGCATCCTGGGGGTTCAGCTTTGCTGCTTCTTCTTTCTGAATGGGAGACTTAGTCCATGACCATTTTAGTTCTTCGCCTAAACCCAGAAGATGTGAACTGTTTTGCATGTCTGGTCTCACGTGCTCCACAGTGAGGTCCTGAGCATGGTGACTGCGTGCTCCCTGTGCAGGCCATCACATACAGCTGGTGCTTAATAAATGCATGTTGGTGTGGAATCAGGGAGAGCCCTGATCAGATGGAGCTGGCCTTCTGGCTGACTGAGTGCCCACAGTCCTGCAGTTTCATTGTGTTTTGAGAAAACCGTTGGCAGAATGAATGAGAGGAACAGGCTGACCTATACTCCCCACGGGGATCTCTGGACACACAAAGGAAAAGGGGCTGATACTGATGACATGGCCTGCAGACAGAAGTGGGTTGAACTTCTTAAGGTTATTCTAAAGAAGAGAAGAAAAGCCAGCCCAGTGAAAGGAAGACAGGTAATTCATGGGGACATAGTCACCGTTGAAGTTACAACAGGCAGACACTGTGCCTAATGCTTCACATACGTCCACAGCAAAGTCTCAATCCCTCAAAATTAGAGGACCACTACTTCACTTTACAGATGAGGAAATAGGCTCAGAGAGGTTAAGTGAGTTACTCAAACTAACTCAGCTGGCGGGGGGCAGGGCTGTAGACCTCTAGGGTCCCAGCCCACTCAACTACTCTTTGCTGCCTCCTATCCATGGACTGGAAGGCTCCCTGCTACCCTCACTGGCCAGGAGTCTCCAGCTACATGCTGTCCCTCATGCTGTCCCCTGTGCCTGTCCTGGACACTTGCTGCAGTTGCTAGGGTAGGACGGGAGCCTTGAGCTCCCTGACCTACAGTCTAGGCCTGTGTGATGGAAGCTTCCTCAGTGGCACATTGCCGTGTGTGTGAGGGCGTGTCCACACCACACAGGCATGCTCCACATATCCACCAAGCACCCTCTGTGCTCAGGCTCCGGGCTGTGCCATTCCAGGCATTTCCTGCCCTCATGAGCACTCCCGTACTTGGAGTCCCATGAAAATTACTACATCTACTTTCATCAAGGGAGCCCAGAAGAAGAACCCTCACTCGCCCTTGGGTGGTTAGGGACTTGGGGGACAGAGGCCAGGAAGGCTTCCTGGAGGAGAGGGTGGGTATGCCTGGCAAGGGTGAGCAAGACAGAAACTGTGGTTCTCAACCCTGGCTGATAAAGAATCATCTGGTGACCTGCACTGCAGGCCAACCCTGAGGTTCTGATTGTGTTGGGTACAGGCTTTGGTAGGTTAAAAAAAGTTTCTTGGGTGATTCTGGTGGAATAGGGGAAGGGGGAGAAGGAGAGTATTCTGGGTAGGGGGCTTATTCCAAGAGCTGATTTCTAAGAAAGCAGGGAGGGTGGTTGGAGGGGGAGTTCTGAAAGGCCTCTGTGCTAGATCAGGAAGGCTTTGGACCCTTGCCCAAGGCACTTGAACTTTATCTGAAAGGATTTTGGGGAAAGCACTGAAGGTATTGGCAGGGGAAAGACTTCCTGAGCTCTGGGCATAGAAGTTCTCTGGTGGCTTCAGAGCCAGGATGAGAAAGACCCAGGCTGGACTGGGGTATGACATGGTAAGGAGGACAGAGGGCAGGCCCACAGGAGGGGGCAGGCCCACAGAAGGGGCCATGCCCACTGGTCAACTGATCTCCCTCTCCTGAGACACCTGGGACATAGGGAGGTGGGAGTCCATGGAACCTGAAGCAAAGTGGGAGGCAAGGGGTTCAGATCTGAGGATCTGGGACAGTGTGGGCAGAGCCACCAGGATGGGGTGGGGACAGAAATGAACAGGACACGGTCCTTGCCCTTGAGCCACTGAGCATGGGAGTGTTTCTGGAGAGAGGGACACATTGCTGCACACACCTTGACGCCAGCGTTGCCCGGGAACAAACGTGTGGTTATTTCTTTTAATCAGCATAATTTAATTGCAGAGGCTCCATCCTGCCCCCCACTCCCAGCCCTCCAGCTGCACCGTATCTAAATAAAGGGGCACCTGAAGCCGGCCATTTGATGTATCATTAAGTACACCTTCTCACACTTGGCACGTATACCCTGATAAAGTTTCACCTTTTAACGAAATAAATGACTCAATTAACAAGATGAAAAACAGCAGTGTGGTGGCAGGCCCACTTGGTGGTCGGGAAAAAAGGCCTGGAGAAGAATTATCCCAGCAGGGAGTTAATGTGGGCAGAGGCCCGGTGCACAGTGGGCGTCTGCTCATTGCCAGCCTGGGGTGGACTCGGGCCTGCTGACCGCTTCTGGGAGTATCTCCCACATTCTGGGCCAGAGTCCAGCAGGGGCTGTGGAGTCCAGGGATGCTCCTGCAGCCAATCCCTGCACTGTTGAATCAGGCGGGGCACATGGGGGCATAAGCGTGCATGCCTGCCTCTGCTTGCTCCAGCATATGGGGTGGATGTGTGTGTGTGTGTATGTGTGCGTGGTATAAACATCAATCCTTGCCTCTGCTGGCCCCAGCACTTGGTGTGTGTGTGTATATAAGCATGCATCCTCGCCTCTGCTCTCTCCAGCACTTGGGGAGTGTGTTTGTGTATATTTATGTGTTGGTATAAGTGTGCATCCTTGCCTCTAACCCTAACTCTAGCACTTGGGGAGTGTATATGTGTGTGTGTGTGTGCGTGAGCATAAGCGTGCATCCCTGACTCTGCTTGCCCCAGCACTTGGGGAACGTGTGTGTGTGTGTGTGTGCACAAACCTGCACCCCTGCCTGTGACTCTGTGTGTGTGCGCGCGCGTATATAAACCTGCACCCCTGCCTGTGCCTGCCCCAGCATTTGGAATCACAGTCATTCATGTCTTAATGGCAAGGCTCCTTCATGCGAGGCTCTGTCCTAAATGCTTTTTGTATTTTATGTCTGAAGGACAGAGGGCTGACCTGGGGTTGAGGGGTGGGAGGCAAGACATGAAGGTCTGAGTTCAAGTTTTGTATAGCTTTGGAATAACAGCTCCCCCTTGGCCTCCTTTCCCCCCTTTGCAGGTAGACAGAGTTGGACCAGGGCAGGGGTTCCAACCAGGAGGCAAAGTGTGTGTGAACAAGTCCATGAAAGTGGTTGAGAAAATAAAATTGTACCTTAGTTTTCTTTAACTTCTAACTGAAATGGAGTCCATTGGTTTGTTTGAGGATTCTGGGTAGGGGCTTATTTCAAGGCCCTGACTGGTTAGAGGGGGAGGTCCATAGTACGTACAATGCCTGGAACTTGGTTACCAGTAGGAATCCCAGATGTTTTCCTTTTCCATTGTAGTCGTTGCAGAAATTTCTAAATGCCATTTCCATTCCTCTCTACTTTGAAATTATGATAGTTATTAGACCCGTTAGTAGGACTTGTTATTTAATGCATTAATAAAGAAGCACATGTGTTTCTAGGTCACAAATCTGTTTTTAATATTTGATAACTTTCAAAATAATCGGTTTTCTTTGTCATCATATATATTTTATTTTATTTTATGCAGCAAAGATTATTTCTGAAAAGGGTCCCTAAGCTTTGTCCACCTCTCAGAAGAGTCCTTGGCTAGAGAGTGATTAGAGATTTCCAAGGGCCCACCAGATGCTGATCAGCCTTGCCAGTCTATGGAGTCAGAGCACTCATCCAATGATAGTAATGTATTTTCAGGGTACTGACCATGTGCCCTTGCCAATGTTATTTTTTTTATTGAGGTATACTCATGTACATAAATTCCTCAAGATCTTAAGGATGCAGATGGATGAGTTTTGACAAATGTGTACATTCCTTCAGACAACACTCCAAGACATGGAGCAGGGCCATACCCCATAAAATTCTCCTGTATCCTTTATTGATCTACCCCCTCCCTTCCTGTCCCAGCCAGAGGCAACCACTATTGTTTCGTTCCATCATAGATTAGTTTTCCCCTTCTAGAATTTCATATAGGCAGAATCACACATGTTTATTTTTACATCTAGCTGTTTGCACTTAGCACAATGCCTGTGAAATTTATCCACGTTGCTGCATGTATCAGCGGGCCGTTCCTTTTTATGTTGAGTAGTGTTCCATAGTATGAAGTATATTTATTGTGTGAATTATAGTACAGTTTTATTCATTTCATATTGGTGAATATTTGGATTGTTTTACAAATATGTGTACAAATAGCTTGGTCACTTGGAGTGATGATTGAAAGGTGAGCTGTCAAGAGTGGGAAGGGTGGACCACATGAGATTCTCCCAGGTCTGGACGATCTATGGATGTGACTCATTGACACGGAGCACTTGCAGTAATGTGGGACACTGCCAGGTCTGTGTGGGTTCAGAGAGCACTCCATCTATTGCTTTTGCTCTTTAAGGGATTTGGTTTGACCTTTGAATTGTAAGGCATGGGCTGTGACTGAGAGAGGGCAGGAGGAACTAAGACACCTTCAAGGATGACCACAATTCAAGTGATGTGCCAGGAGTTGCCACAGCTTTCAGAATGTCTTCCGTGAAGCAGATAGTGTTGCCTGTCACCCCATTTTGCAGATGAGGAGACCAGGGCTCACTCTCAAGTTAGCAAGTGAATAGGAAGTGAAGCCAACACTGCACATGCAGAGTCAGTGGGTGACATTGGATGGTGAAAGTCATTCTCAGATCTCAGAGGGGACCCGTGAGTTTGTCCCTCTAAATGGGGCATAACTCTGACCCTAGACCGCAGGGGACACAGCTTTTCAAGAGAAGTGACACATTTCGAGTTTGTTTTGTTTTTAAAATGAATCACACTATAACAGTTGTTTGTTTCTGCCCTCCTCCTCTGAACTATACATCATAAACCTTTCCAAATCATGAGTCTTCTGCTTCTTTCTTTGACATATCCTTTTCTGTACGGCTATACTATGAATTACTTATATCTGATTTCTGGTTATTTGACCTTTTGGCTATTTCACAGTTTAGTAACACTGCAGTGGACTTTCTTGTGGATAGATCTTTTCTATTTTGCCAGTTCCTTAGGGTACATTATTTGAGAGGAGCGCATACCTTTTTGGTCTGTTGGTATATATCGTTAAAATAAACTGCAGAAAGGGAGGATGAAATTGGGCTTCAATCCAGTTTTAGGGACCCTGATATTCCTGCTCCTTGGCCAATCCGATAAATAATCTTTTTTTTTTCCTAAATAAATTTGCTAAGTTGGCAAAGAAAAAAGAGAAGAGTATTGCTTTATTTTGCACTTATTTGATTGATGGGGGAAGCTGGAGAGTTTTTACCGTCTTTGAGCTTGTATATGTTTTTTCCTTTCGGGAGTTGCTTATTTGTGTCCTGTGTCTGTTTCCATCCCCAGGTAGTGCCTAAGTGGCTCTGGTGGGACTCCTCACCCTGTGCTCCTCCTGGAAGCCTGTAGGCTGCATTTAACATGGGGTGCTGTCCTGTGTAACCCTGCTTCCAGCCTGCCTTGCCCCTCCCATTCCCAGTCAGCGCCCTGACCCTTCATCTGGGCTGCTGCTGCTGCCCCAGCCATGGCTGCATATGGGACGCTTGGCTTTGCTGCCCAGCTGGAACCTGGCTCCTCCTCCACACTGCTGGGTTCCCACTGTGGTCGGACATCCCTCCAGGTCCAGCCTGGCTATGGGGACCCGACTCAGGTTCTCAGGTGCGGCCCAGTGCTCTTGGTTCCCTATCACATTACAGGCTTTCCTCAGCCTCCTGGGTAGGATCTAGACCCTGGCACTGACCGTGGCCACACAGGAGAAAGAACACAGCATTCTCGTCCTCAGTGTACCGCCACAACTCATAGGCATGAACAGACATTGTGAAACACTTGTTCCAGCGTCCCTACCCAAGGTTCCTGTTCAGAAGAGGCTGATGACAGGCCTTGTGTCTTTGTCTTCTGTGTTTCTAGTGACTGAGCTCAACACCTCTCAGGCCGGTTGCCACAGTGCAGACCAGTCCGCTTCTCTGGGCTTTCAGGCCGTAAAGCACTCACTGTCTAGTTTAGGTTCTCCTGAAGGCAGAGACTGGGACCAGGACTCAGCTGCAGAGAGTTTATTTGGGAGGGGATGCCAGGAACCAGAAGGGCAGATTAGGCAAGGGAGGTAGAGAAGGGATAAAGCCTGTAGAGGGGCACTGCCCAGTTGGTCATTGCTGTGGGCAGCTGGCGTTCCATCTCCCTGGGGACTCCAGTGAAGCCGGCAGAACATGCCTTGGGATGATCCCTCAAAGGGTGGGAGGCTGGGACTCCCGAAGTCTGGTTCATGACTGCCATTAGTGATGCCACCTCTCTTGCTTGGGCTGTACCTGCTCATGGGCAAAGCAGTCAGCTTGGGCTGTGGAGAGATCCCCGAGGCAAAGGAGTGTGGAGACGCCACTGTGTGTACTTGTGGGGGGCCCTGGCAACATGCATGGAGGTGGTGACCAGAGCTGCACACAAACCGGGGGTGGGCGGGGCGGTGCATGCTCCATTTGCGCCCTTGGAGGCAGAGGGTGTGAGGGACTGAGTAGGGCGTGTACCTGCCTCAGACACATCATGGGACTTTCTCTCTATTTTTTCTCTCAAAACCACCAATGTCAGCTCAAACCCCCAGAGAAGAGGTGTCACAACTACATCTGAACAGTCTTTATGGGCTGTCTGCCTGGGCAGTGTCATCCAGCGTAGGGCCTCAGCCTCCGCTCCCCTCACCCATGGCGTATCTCAAAAAGGAGCGTCAGTATCAGCAGAGAGGAGTCAGTGGCTGAGTAAGTCTGGGAAACCCCGTATTTCCTGAAATTCACAGAGTGAAGGCCCTGAGTCCTGCAGCCTAGAAATGAGTTTTACCCTTTTCAATCCAGCGTTTACCTCTCTTGATTGATGGAGCATCAGCTTTGTAGCATCTGAGGAAAACGCTTCTCAAAGCCTTGGTCTGTGGTGTAGACCCTTGGTTTTGTGTGATTGTAGTCATGGTTTCTGCTCTGCAGTGGAGACCTGTTTATGCTTCTCATCCTCCCAGACAAAGCTCACATACCACCTTGCTCCCCAGGGCCTTCCTGAGCCCGTCTGGGATGCAAGGCCTCTCCTGAGAGCCGGGGACTGCCTGTCCTGCTCCTCTGCTCCAGCTGGGGCCCTGCTGCCTTGCCTTGTTTGTAATCTAACTTGTTGCAGCTCTTGGAAGGAACCCCAAGCTTTGTGAATTAAGCCTTACACCAACGTGCATGCCCTCTCTCCACTGACCGGGAGCCCCTGTCTCCCTGGCCTGCCTGGGTGGCCGTGTGTCCTTCACTTCCCTCTGTCTTTCTAGTGAGTGAAGAAAGTTCTCAAGATCAAACAGGGCTGTGTTTCTGGGGATGGAACTGCCACACTGGTGACTTCGTACAGCCTCGCGAGCTCAGCAGCAAGGGGCCAGATGGCAGACTGAGGATGGAGGAAGGTTTTAGTATCGGACAGAGTGGCCTGATTACAACACTCCAATGGGATTCTTATGGTTGTTTGATATGGGCTGGCCTTGGTGACTCTCTATTGCTCCAGAATTAAACCTTCTCAGCATTCACTGCAGCCAGTAACTGGTTTTCTTTTGACCCGCTGAGATTACCCCCGCTGCTTGTTCTCCCAAGCTGTAGTGGGTCTTTCTCCTCTCCTTAAGTTCTAGAGTAAACGAAAGGACGAAATCCTCCCAGTGGCAAGCATGGCCGTTGCCTTACAGAAAGGTGAGTCTTCTTTAGATGCTGGGGACATTTTTGCTTCACAGGTCCCCCTTTTCTGCTAAATGGGTGGCAGATGAACATAGTTTAGTGGTGGTAAGAGAGAATAATGGAGGAGGGGTGTCCTAAGTGTTGTTTGATTTTTGCATAAACTATTCCCTTCTACTTGGCCAGCCACCCCACTCTACAGGTTCCTTCTCTTTTGAACCTCAGTTTTTCATCCACGAAATGGAATTAAGACCATAGGGGGTTGTCAGGAGGATGAAATACAACCAGACTTTGTATGCACAATGCCTGCCAGAGATAGGTGGGAACAAATGCTACTGCTTTCTCCCTTACACATAACTAGGGTGTTTGTAAATCAGAGAGAAGCAATGATTATGAGTTCTAAGATATATGATAAAGCACTTCATACGCTGTAAAGCACCGGCCACACCATTACAATTAATCTCACCCCAATACCATCCGATCTTCAGGACACCCAGTGATGTGGGAGTAAATGGAGCTGTGGAAAGGTGGGTCATTGATTTCTCAGCCCACCCAAAATAATCTACAATTTAGTGGTTCTAAGGTGTCCCTGTGGGGTGGTGTGATGTTAAAGAACAAAAAGGCCTTTGGAGTCTGACAGCTATGAGCTGGAAGCCTGATGCTGCCACTTCACAGCTGCTGTGATCTTGGGCACATTAGGTTGCCTCTCGGGGCTCAGCCTGCTCATCTGTAAGGTAGGACTGCTGTATGCAGACCCTCAAGGTTGCAGGGCTCCAGGGAGGTCGTGGGTATGAAAAGTGCTCTGGTAATAGGACAGGGCTATAGGAATGGGCCCAGAGGAAACTGTGATGTACCTGGAAATAACCTAAGTTTGGCCTGAGATGGTCTCAGTTCAAATCTAAGGTCACCGTCTTACTGGTTCAGTGGCTTTAGGCAGGTTAGCTGGCTTTAGTTCTTTTAGCTGTAAAATGGAATGAGAGGGAAGATCACAGACGGGAAAGTGGTGACCTTCCTCTGCAGTGGAGGGCCCATGCTCTCATTATCCTTGGCCACTCAGAGGGGCAGAGGCATGAAGAGCTCACTGGAGTGCAAAGGCAGAGTTTGAAGGTGGGCCAGCCTCAGTTACAGTGCTCCGCCCCAGAGGCATTTCAGCCTCGGTGGACTGGGACCCTGCACCAAAGTTGTGCATATGTGTGTCTCCACCAGCTGTGTCAGACATGGCCACCCACTCATGCTGCCTCTTAGGGTACCTGCGCTGACCTCCCCACGGAGCTGAATGGGTGGCCCTGGCTCTGGCCACAGCTGGTAGGGCCAGGGTGGAAACTTCACCCAAAGGGAGGTTTTGTTTTGTTTTTCCTCTTGGAAGATTTTCTTGGAATCTTGACCCAGAGAGGCTGAACTGGGTAGCTCTATGGGCTTGGCCTGTGAGGGGTTGACAGCCATTGAGAGATGCCGCTGGTGGCCCATGTACCAGCAGACGAAGAAGCTATTCTCTGGGGAAGAGAGATGAAGAGGAGGTAAGCAAAGACCAGGATAGCCCAAAGAGGGGGAAAGGAGTGAGCAGTGGGCCTGCCTGGCTGCTGGGGGAGCTGGAGGGAGACACAGACTTCCGTTCTCTGCACCAGGCCCTCAGCTTGTCAGCTGTGCTTTTCTCCTGCTGCATCTGCTCTGTTACCTGGTCCCTGCCTCACCCCCTTCCCACATTGTCCCCTGTCTGTTTGAGTGAATCAAGTGGGGTTCTGTTCTCTGTAGCCATCGTGCCCTGGAAACACCAAGCTGGTGTCCCTATTTTATGGTTGCAGAGATAAGACTCAGGGATGGCCACACACATTATGGAGCTGGTGTCAGGCCTGACGCCCGAGCACCTGTCAGTCTCTCACACTCTTGAGCTGCCTCTCTGTGGACACTTTCATGACAAAGACCATCACTCCTGAGGCACGGCTGCTTGAGACAGCATCATAGGCAGAGGGACAAGCAGAGGGCAGGTTCTCCAGTGCCCCAGGGGAGGGGGGATAGCTGATAAGTAATGCTCTTTGCTCTGCTGATTTTGGCTGGCTATACCTGGAGTCAGGAGGGCTGTTTGGGAGCCACAAACCAGATATTGGAAGTCTGGGTTTCAGGTTGATCTCTGCATGGAGCAAAGAGCCAGGGACAGGGACTGGGAAGGAGTCCTTTGAGGCCAATAGCTGGCCTGTTCCCCTCTGTTCCTTCTCAGGTGTCCCTGCCAGTGTCACCTCCCTATGAGACAAGGATTTAAAATACAGGGGTGGAAGGGAGCATAGCAGCCCCACACTCCCCAGGAACCCTCTCTTCTCTGAGTTCTCCCAGCACCTATGGCCCTGGGCCTGCTTCCCATAGGCAGTTTCCTGTCCCTAATTTATCCCTGCTAGGCTCTGAACTCCTGGAGAAGTTTGTATCTCCAGAACTTGGCTGAATGTTTTGCTAGTGATTAATGCCTGAATGCTTGTTGGGTGAAAGAAGCCCCTGATGAGAGAAGAAGGCAGAAGACACTGGGTCTCCCCTTGAAGTCTGAGGGCCGTGTCCTGCAGGGAAGAGTCTGGGGGAGCCATGTCCCGGCCCTCCCTACAGGCTCTACTGCCTTTGTCTTCGTCACTCAATGTACATGACCTTGGACTGCAAAGGATCTCAACCTGGTGTCCTGAGGCCTTTGTCTAGATAAGTCAGTTTCAATAAAGTGACACAGGTGGGATTTACTAACAGTTCCTAATTGGGGTTTATAAACAAGGGAAGCCTGCATTTATTAGATGTATGATCTTAAAGCTTCATTAGCCTTCTTTTGTCAATCCTAATTGTGTTTTATTTCTTGCATGTGAAAAATGCACCTCAATTAAATAAGATACAGGACCACCTTATAGGGTGGTCCTGTCATCCTGACTCAGGAGCTGAGCTCAGTGATGACTGAGGGCCCATCTGCTTCTTCACTGGGATTTTGAATGGTTTATGGGGCTCTGGCCAAAAGGACTCATTGATTTACGTTTTATGAGGAGTCCCACTTGTTTTGTTTTTTCCAGATGATTTTCTTCCTTCTACTATTTCATTGGCCAAATGATTACTCAAAGTCTTTTGTCCTAGAATCAAAAAGATCCGGGTTTGAAACTTGTCCTGTGTCCTACATATTAGGATGGGCAAGACATTTTTCTTCTTAGGGATCCCTATGCCAAGTGGGGCTAAAACAGCTTACATTGGAAACATATTTTGAGACTCAGATGAGATAGGCACACCTATAATCCTAGCACTCTGAGAGGCCAAGGCCATGGATTGCTTGAGCTCAGGAGTTTGAGAAGAGTCTGAGCAAAAGTGAGACCCCATCTCTACTAAAAGTAGAAAAACTAGCCAGGAGTTGTGGTGGTAAACTCCTGTAGTCCCAGCTACTTGGGAGGCTGAGGCCAGAGGATCACTTGAACCTAAGAATTTTAGGTTGCTGGGAGCTATGATGACACCATAGTACTTTACTTAGGGTGACAGAGTGAGATCCTGTCTCAAAAAAAAAAAACACCCCAAACTTCACAGATTTAATAAAACCAAACAACACTATATAAATTTTCTCAAGTACTGCTAGTTAAATTGTTTAAAAATGAGCTGTCTATTGGAAGGAATGTTGTTTTGCCAAAGAGAGTGACTCTGAATGTTTCATTTAGTCATTCTACAATTATTAGGCACCTGTTTTCAATGAAGTACTAAGTATTCTGTTGAAAATAAAATGGCATAAGATACTATCTTACATCTGGTAGGGGAAAGAGGACATGGCATTGATAATGGCAATGTCCTTCCACCCTGAGCTATTTCTTTATTTGTACAAATTTACCCAAATATATTTAGCTCTAGTGTTTGAAATGATCAAACATCGGGAAGAAATGTGGATTTTTAAAATGCAGTTGTGTGCTATGAGGTGTGGGACTTTCTCACATGGAAGTGTTGGGCTCCTGGGCACCCTAGGGAGTCCCAGGTCCCAGGGTGAATGGCTTGTCCATTAAACATGGTTGAGAGTCCAGGACTGGCTTTGCAGGCTTGTGGCCTGGGCACTTGCTCAAAGCCTTGTGCTCAAAAGGGCCTTATATTTGCTTTAATGCTCTGTTTCAGCTGTTTTGAAATTCTCAAAATTTTACCTCTGAACTTGTGTTTTGGAAGTAAAGTCCATGGGACAAAATGGACCATGCATCTGAGCAGAGGAGATATTGCAATGTGCACATCCCTGTTCCCTGTCGCCCCATGTAGCATTCTTTATTCCTCTTTGCACAGAATGTCGGTGGGCCCACAATGTGCAGAAGTTCGGCAAGATTTAAAACAAGTACAAGGTGAGCATGTTACAAAAATTACTGGTTTCCAAAGAGCATTGGTGGAACACGCACATATCAAGACATGAAATAAAAACAGTGCAGATAGTTTTCTGAAATACTTCTGCTTTCTTGGTAATACTGAAATTTAGATGCTTGTACAGGCTGAGCAACAGTGAGACCCCATGCACACACATGCAATTTTGGTTATTCTACACATGAATTAAATGTTCTTTACACATTTATAGGAATTGCATGATACAAAGATGGATGGTAAAATGGATGCTAATAATTTAAAATTTTAATTTTTCTTAACTTAAAATAACAATACTTAGCAAACAAAACACCATGACAAGCAGAGAGAAAGACAGTATGGGAGAAAGGAACAAAAAGCAAGCTTATATTTAGTACCTTGCAGGGCAAGCTTTTCCTGTTTTGTTGAATCAGTGTCTTTGGTTCTACATTTTATCTCGGGCCCTGTGAATTGTACAGCCACCTCTGACCAAGGGGTGGGGATTGAGATGCAGCAATACTAAATTATGTCCTAGCAGGATAAGGGCTCCTAGAAACTCACACAATAATATTCAGAATTGAAGTTAGGTCTGCTCTGCTAATGCTTCTTGGGAATAACCAATTGGTGAGGAGGAATCTCTTCTCTTTGGAACCTGGATATTTTGGGGGGGGGGGGTTGTGTATATCTAGAATGCTTCTTTTTGTGGTTCACTAAGGCCCAGAGAAATACAGTGACCGGCTCAAGGTCACACAGGTCATCAGTGACAGAGCTTGGACCTGAACCCAGGTATCCTACTCCCCAATGGTCACAGTCCTCATCCTGTATTTTCTGCTTCATTCTTGGAAGCCAGGTGGTCACCTCCCCTCGCCTGCACCTTTTTGTTTAAATAATGGGCATTCATTTACCAGTAAAGTTCAAGTTCCACCTTGAACTGGGTCATGTGCCTGGTGTTGGGAAGATAGCTGTGCTGGTGAGGTGTGGGGGCCAGTGATTACGGTTTCTGGAGACAGACGGAGTAGGGTTCAGATGGTAGCTCTGCCCCCATTAGCCAAGTGACATTGGCCCCATCTATAGAGCATGTGCAGAGCGCCCTGAGAGTGGCAGTGAGCAGATGGACACCTTTCCTTCTGGAGAAGTTTAGGGAGACGGATATCAACAAAACACTAAAATTGTATTTACTGTTGTGGTAAAGGCCACGAAGGAAATGTACACGGTGTGAGGAGAGGCCGAGGTAGAGAAAGTTGCTGATTTGTTAAGCCTCAGTTTTCCCATTGGCAAAATGGGAATAATAAAACCAGTTTCAGAGGTTCATGGGGTGGACGAAAACCGATTCTTCATGTATTACACTCTTTTTTTTAGGGAGTTGTTTGGGAAGCACAAAATTGGATCACTAAACAAATGTTACTTTCTTGCCTTTTTTAAAAGATAACCATGTCCATATTTTATCTTTGAAAGAAAAAGTCAACCGTACGTACTCTCAGTAAACAAAGTTCCCTTTCAACTGTTAACACTTATTTTTAGCCATATTTATTAGAAACAGTGATAGCTTAAAATAATCTGAAAAAACTTTAACTGTTCCTAAAATGTTGGCCTAAAAAGGTAATTTTCTCACAAGTTCCATACAATGGGATTTACTTGGATTATTTGTAGTTAAATGTTATTTAAGTTTAACAACATCACCTAGACACCTTTGTGTAGGGTATCACTATGAGCAATCTCTCTATGTTTGATTTTCTTCAAGCCTTGAGTTTATATATAATCTTATGACCAATGCTAATACAACGGTCTATAATAAGTATATCCAATTAAAGGGTATAAAACATTAGGATTTATAGTTTTCTTATGGATATTTAATCTTAGGTTTATAGTAATATTTTTCTTCTAAGGACTATATGCTTAGAATACTTATTCTCATCAGGAATTCTATTTTATGTCATGATAGAAGTTGGGAAAATGATGAAGACAATTCAGTCATTATTTGGGTAATGAAAAACCGTATGAAACTTACCTGAAGACAAAAAATACAAAAAACAAACATGAAATGTGAGAGCATAACAATTTCTAAATGATCACTTGAAAGGGTTCCCGAGGAGCATTTGCTCTAACTCTTGTTATAATGTATAATATAGAGTGGCACTTCCATAGTTGACCACTTCCCTACATCGACTACCTCCTGGACTACTTTTCATAGACCAGACATGCACCACATGTACGTATCAGCACAGTAGGCCTAGTTCCACTGCTGACCTCCTCCGTATGTTGAGCAGTTTGTTGTCGTCCCTTACAAAGGTTTTATTGTAAAACTTATAGAGGTTTTATTGTAATTTAAATTTTGCACTTAACAGTTAAAAGTAATATTCAAAATTTTTGAACAAAGATGATGGCGGCACAACCCTGAGTATGTTGAAAACCATTGAATTGAATGTTATGTTGGTATGCAAATTACATCTCAATAAAGCTGTCCAAAAAAAACAAACCCTGAAAAATACCTTCCCTTAAACCCATGGTCACTCTCCTCCCCTTTCTATACAACTCAGCAGAGGGTGTGCTAATGACTACTGTATTTTGCCATGTCTAAATGTGTACCCAAGTTTTTGGCTCAAACTTTCAGGATAAAAAATCTTACATTTTAATTTTTTTAAAGGAGGGCAGAAGTCACACAGTGGCACCTCTTTCTCTTGTGAGAGGTGCAAAGTAACCAGCTGGCTGCTGTGGAGAAGGCAGAAGCAAGCTCGGGGGCAGGTGAGAGTGATTCAAATGACCTGAGCACCTGACCTCCAACCTCCCCCAATTGTCCTCTCCCAGCCCACTCCCATCCCCACATCTTCTCATTTTCTGTTCCCTTCCAGGCCCACCAGTGGGAATGAGGTCACAGCCACTGTGCTGAGAACTCTGGAGGGCTTATGTACTGGGAAGCTGATGTGAGGGGCCAGGTCGGCCATGCCTGTCTCAGAATCCTGATGGTAGATCCGTGTCCTTCGTAGGCTGCCTCATCTCTTGCACAACTAACCCCAATCAGGGGCCCCTGGGACACTGCAATAGGGAGGAAGCCTTCCCTGAGGCCACCCCAGCGAAGTACTCTGCATTTACATTCCTGTTTAGTGACTACACTGTGAAGCCCTTGAACCATCCAGATCTTGGGCACTCAGTAACATCAGAATGAATGATACCAGACTTTCTTAATCTTGCAAATCCTACAAATCACCACAGGGACTGGATAAAATGAGATTCCTGAACCACGGTGTTCAATACACTGAAAGAACTCTCTGGGAGAAAGTGCTGGGTATCTGTTCTGTGAACAAGTATCCTAGATGGTTCTTCCTTCCTACCAACTCAACACCTCGAGGGATTGGACAAGTCATAGGCTCAAAATTACAGTCGGTGGGCTCAGAAACCACTGAGCTTTTGTGCTTCACTGCCAGGAACCCTCACAGACAGAAACTTCCTGGGGACAGAGACCCAGGGTCACAATTGCAGGCTACTTAGCAGAACCAGGTCTCATAACCCAGACCTCTCAGACCGCAGTCCAGGGATCTTCTTCCTCAGAAGTGTCCTGAGGCCTGAGAATGGGGCCAGCTGTGTGAGAGACAAGGCAGCCTAGAAAGGGCAGGGGTCTATTGTCGGGAGACTGGGGCAGGAAGGGCTGGTCTTGACCCCTCACACAAGCTTCCAGGGAAATAAACCCACCAGGGCCCTCAGGGGAGCAGCTGTGGCCGCATTCCCACCTATGGATATGGGTGGGAATAAGATATGAGAGGATATGGGGAGAAGGGTGGACCAGGAGTGGACAGTTAGGGGAGGTCAGGCACTTGGGTTGTCGGGACCACTGCTGTGTGGGTTTGCTTGGGCTTGCCTCTGGCTTCTCTGCAGCAGTTGGCTCCATACTTTGTACCAGTTACAAGAGAAAGAGTTGCCACTGCATGGCCACTTCCACCCTCCTTTTGCTGAGGTTCTGATGCTAACTATTGCATCACTGTCAACAGTGTGACTTCTTCCGAGATGGTAGTGGCAGCAATGTCCATGGGATCAGCCAGGTGGGCTTGAGCCTCCTGCAGCTATGGTGCCTGCCCAGTGAGAGGGTGGCTGAGGATTGGGTAGCAGAGAGGAAGCACAATTACCTTATTCCAGGGTATTATTTTGCATACAGATATTACTATTGCTTTCTAGAGTTACACTTTTAACTCATGTGTGTTAGTAAAAGAATTAACAACATTTATATAGATAGGAAATTAGTAGTACCCATGTATAATGTGCATCCGTTTTTCCCCACAAAAATTTGGGCAAGAAAGTATGTTTATACATGGCAAATTCAGTATATCCTATCCTCTGACCTTCTGGTGAAGCTCTTTTCTGAAACCAATCAGACAACCAAACAACCAAACCTAAGCCCCTCTTCCACAACTGCTATGAAATGAACATGGAGGGGTAGAGCCCATTTCTTTCTGGAGCCTTCCCCTAATCTCACAAGTGCAATTAAATTTACCTTCTTCTCTGGTATTTCATCTTGGATCAGTTGGGTTGCTTTTGGCAACATACAACAGAAAATCTGGCCTAGAGAGGATTATGTGATGAGATAACTGCTATCACAGTAATGAGTCTAAAGGTGTGTAGGGTTCAGATGCTGAAGATTAGTGGGATAGGTAGGTGCTTGGTTCTGATTTTTTTGTGATTCTCTAGGTTTTGCTTATTAGGTTGGTAACAGCAGCAGCAACTCTTGCTTCCCTTGAATTTCTTCTCATCATCTGGGAAGACTTTTCCCAGAAGCTCCAGGGAGAGGCTCCTCATGTCATGTCTTATTGGCCAGAATTGGGTCACATGTCCATCTCCGAACTCATCACTGGCATTAGTGCAGATAGGGTTGCCTCAACTGACAGACCAATCTGGAGCTCCATGGTGAGCAGCCAGGTGGGCTTGAGCCTCCTGAGCCTCAGCAGTTTCCCTGAACAAAGTCACGGCTCCTGATAGGAAAGGAAAAGCAGGGGATTGCATACTGAGAGGCTGCCTCATGGTCTCTCTGCTGTGTTTCATGTTGCTTGCATACTCATTTTTGTGCCCCTTTTCTGCATGCCTTGAGGTCAAGAGGTCAAGGCCAGGGTCGTGCTTATGTGTGAGTCTTCCTCACTGTCTAGCCCACCAAATATAATCCTGGGAGTGAGATGATTAGATTGTCTCTCTCCCTTTCTTTTTAAGAGAGTCAAAACAAAAAACCAAATGCTACAAGCACATCATGAATATGTAGACACTGCCATCCGCCGTTGTTTTTGGTGGTACTTTTAGATTCTTTGATGGTACTTTTTATTTTAAACCTTAACACTGACAGCATGTTCACAAACCTGCTGTATCCATAATAAGCAAATAATTCGATTTTGCAACACTAGCAGGCAACTCCTGACCTGAGAGCTTCTTTTAAGGAGGCAGTGATCTCACCTCTGTTGGTGATACGGGGCTCTCATCTCCCCGGTATCTTCTCCCAGTTTCTGTTAATACATCCTGGGAAGGGGGGGTTTCCCATGAGTCCAAATCAGGGCAAATTTGCTCTTTTTGATACACAAAGGAACAAATGAGAAGTTAATACTGAAACAAAGCCTACCTGCACACAGATCCATCTTTATCTGTGGTATTCATTCTTAAACTTCCAAAATTTGTTTTCAATCCATCCTAGCAATCCAGAGGAACTTTCTCTGGATCATTAACGATGGAATGTCAACAGAAAGCTAGGCCTGCCACCGGGCATGAGAAATGGATATGGAACCAGGGAGGAAAGAGAGGCAGAATAGAAAGCTCCTTGTCCCCTCCCTTTGAAAAGTCACACTTTACTATTTCTCTCTCATTTTCATCAATCACTAGGGCAATACCCTCTAGATCAATGCATTAACTTGTTTGTTTTTTACAATGAAGGAAAACTTCATAGCCTCATCATTCATTCCAGAGTGTGGGGGAAAAAAACAAAAGCCAGCCACCGAAATTTGCATGGTGCTCAATTATACATTAGTGAACATCACTTGGCAATCTGTTCATATCAATTTAATTGGATTTTAATACTGCCTCTGATCTTGTTTTCTAATTAACAGCAGTGCTTGGAAATAAAGCAGAACCATGCACCCAGCAACACCTTTGATCTCAACCATATGGAGCTCCACCAAGCTCTGGAAAAAAAAATCTCCCTTGCCTCCACAGCCAGCTCAGAGAAGCGGGGCCCCCAGATGGCTGGATATCACGGGTGTCCGCACCCCATGAGTTGACTCGTCTTCTGATTGGTCCCTATTGCAAAGGCAGAGGACTCACTGCTCAAGCTGGAGGCAAATTCACCTCCTCAGCAGTGGTGAGGTTGATGCTTTTGGCAGCTCGGTTTTGGGGACAAGTATTTGAATAAACAGACCTGACCCCTGTGGGGTTTGTTATAGAGTGGGCTCTCACCACCAGGACAGAGTGACTATGTCACGAGTTGATACAGGGAGCAGAAGCTGAGCCATCACATGCCTTAGACCTGCCTGGAATGTTCCTGGAGCCATTCTTCCAGCTGAGGCTTTGGCTGTGGGAAGGTTCATCTCTTTTTATCCTCTTTTGTTTTCTTAATGTTTTGTAAATCCTTGAGTTTCTAACTGTACTGGTCATTGTCTTGTGAATTGACCATGTGGGAAGACTCATCACACACTGAGACAACCTGAAGAGAAAAAAAGGATTGTGGCTAATGAGGTCAAGGAGGTCCAGAGGGAAGCTGTACGGCATAAAGGGAGTGGGTGGGACACAGCCAGGGCCAAGGACCCAAGTCTACAACACCCTCCTTCCATTGACATGAGGCCTTGGCAGGTTAGGAGGCAGTTAGGAGAGGCAAGCATGGAGCCATCGGAAGAGTGTTGTCTCTCCTCAAACTACCTGGTCTCTGGTAGTAATTAGTGACCTCGGGGACATCACTCTACCTCTCTGTGTGGTGGTTTGCTCATGGACTTTTCCATAATACTGAAATCAAAAAACTCCAAAAGCCAACTCTTTGATAATTTCATAGCAGACTCATCTGGCAGCAAAACCTGACTGGCACTGATGTGAGACTATTTGTAATCTGTATTATTCCAACTTAAGGCAGATATGCATTCCTTTGCTATGGTCCTGTCTGAGCTGATGGAGGGCTACCCCAGACTCCACTGGGATATATGTATTTACCTTTATAATACCCCAAATATTCTGGGTTCTAAACCACACCATGCCCCAAGAGTTTGAGACTAGGAATTATGGACCAACACTTTCCTTGGGGATGAGTTAATCCACCTTCAGCAGTTCAGGGGCATTTTATCCCCAGGGGACATTTGCCAATGTCTGGAGACAGTTTTGATCACCACAGGTATGTATGTGTGAGGTTGCCACTGGCCCCTCCTAGCTACGTAAAAGCAGGGGTGAGAAACTTGATTCGTAGAATAGGATAGATTCCAGCTTTATTTTTATCCCTCCTCTCTGAGCTCCTATTTCTTCATCTGCGTATTGGAGAGAATGAACGTCTGCCTCCAAGGTTCTGGGAAAACAATATGAAACAGGAGACATGCATGCACCTTCTAAACTTTTCCACTTTGTGGAAATATAAAAGCCTATTTAATCACTCAAAGAATAAACTATGTTTTCTGTAACCCTTGTCTTCACAATAAACACTCACCTGTCTATACACTGTGGGTGCTAGGCAAGTGTGAGATGTGTGGAGAGAGAATCCCGTTTTATAGAATTTGCAAGGGTACTTAACTTGCTGTAGGTAACCATTTAGGGCTTGGTCTATAATTCAGTCTTTTCTTAGAAGCAGTATTTCCTTTGGCTTGTTTTAACCTATAGACTTCCCATTTTCCAAAGAACCCCAGCCAACACACTCACACCCCTTGTTTCTAATTAGAGAATTTTGATATGCAAGAGCCTGCCTGGCTCATGCCTTCCTGAGCTCCTTTCTCTCTAGTTAGGGCCCTGTACCCCCACTTGGAGGCTCAACCCCAGTGCTGGACTTGACAATATTGTGAATCTGGTGGGGACCCGGAGCAAAGAGTTCTCTACTTAGTTAGTTAAGCTCGAAGTCCCTAGGGGGTTAATCCACCCCTGTGCTGTGGCTTGTTTGTGGCCATGGGTTTTGTCTTGTCCTGGGTCCTGGCATCCAAACCAAGTTCCCAGTTGGGAAGCTGGGTTTCTCTTCTGCGGGTGCTTCCTGGTGACCCACGTCATGCCAGTCTCTTTGAGCTTCACCTTGCCCTCTATACCTGGTCCAGATGTGGCTTTGCACGACCTGGTGACCTATGAACTACAAAGACAAGCTGTAAGCACTACCCATATGCCCAACATCCTGAGATGGAGCACAGGCCAGGTAATCGCAATGAACACTGCCTTTAGGAAAATGGATGAACAGGACACAATAGCAGTCCCCGATTTGTAGCATGTCTGAAATCCTCAGCCTTGAAGGCTCTCTGCACCTGAGGACTAGGGACAGACATTGGTTAGGTCCTGATCTGGTCTCCCAGAGAAACTCCTTCGTTGATGGTTTTCTGTGGCTTCTGGGACCATCTTTCAGGGGCTCTGCTGTCCATTTCTCTCCTTGGCCTCCTCTGAAGTTACGGCTGTGGGACACGCCCTTCTTTGGGTCTGTGTAGACTTTGAAGTCTGCATCCTTAAGGGGAGTGAGTGGGGTTTAACGTTTTTAATGTCAATCAGTTATTGATTGCCTACAATGGGCTTCCCCCTATGTATTAAAATGTTGAGGTATAATTTAAGTATTGTAAAATTGACCTTTTACTATGCAATTCTCACACACACACACACACACACACACACACACACACATTCTCACAACCACAGTCAAGATTTAGAAGAGTTCTGTCACTCTCCAAATGTTACTTTTTGTTTGCTGTCAACCCCTCCCCCCTTCCTTAGTCCCTGGCAATCTCTGGTCTGTTTTGGAGTCATTTGGGAGTCATACAACACGGAGTCTTTTGAGCTTAATTTTTTTCACTTAGTGTAATGCCTTTGGGATTCATCCAAGTACTTTCGGGTATCAACAAAATAACTTATTTCTTTTTGTTGCTGAGTAGTATTCCATTATATGGATGTCATCCCTTGAAGGACATTTGGGTTTCCAGTTTTTGGTTGGAAAGATGAATAAAACTCCTATAAACATTCATATTTATTTATATTATTGTTTTAGGTTAATTTGAGGGTACAAAGAATTAGGTTATAATGAAAGGAAAGATGAATAAGACTCCTATAAATATTCACATTTATTTATATTATTGTTTTAGGTTAATTTGAGGGTACAAAGAATTAGGTTACAATGTTTGCATTTGTTAGGTAGAGTCCCTCTTATAATTGTGTCCTGCCCCCGAGACCTGTGCCATACACCCCAGCCTTGTGCCCTTTAAGTGGGAGCACACCCATCCCCCTCCCTCCTCTCCTCTCCCCACTCCCTTGTTCCCCAAATGTTGATCTATAGAACAACCTCATTGTGTTTTCAGAACATCCTTTTCTTTGTTTATGGTCCAGCCTGTAAAAAAATTTGATGAATTAGCAATGAATCTGGAAAAATTCTATAATTTAATTGATCTTTAAATATAAATTTAATGCAAGTTGTCCATAGTTGTCCATATCTCTATCTGTATATAGGTTCTTGTGCAAATGTAAGTTTCCATTCCTCTTGAGTAAATACCTAGGAATGGAATGGGTCATATAGTATGTGTATGTTTAACTTTATGAGGAAGTGCCAAAGTGTTTTCCAAAGCAGCTGTATCAGTTTGTATTTCCATTAGTAACACATAGGCGTACCCGTTTCTTCCTTTCCTGGTCGGTTTTGGGATATAGCTTTGATTTTAGCCATTGTAATAAGTGTGTAATTGTAGTTTTAACTGCACTTCCCTAATGATTGTGCATTTTTATGTGATTATTTGCCATCTACCTGTCTTATGTGGGGGTTATATGTCTCTTCAAATTGTTTCCCCTTTTTGTTGTTATTTTCTTATTTTAAGTTGTGAGTTCTTTATATATTTTGAATACAATTCCTTTCTTTGGTATGTGATTTGCAAATATTTTCTCCAAGACTTTTGGCTTTTCTTTTAAAGATTCTTAACAGTGTCTTTTGAAGAACAAAAGTTTTCATTTTGAAGAAGTCTAATTTGTCAAGTTTTTTCTTTTAAGGATTGTGAATTTTGTTGCTGTATCTAAGAAATCTTCACCTAAGCCAAGGGTAGTTTTTTTCCCTAGTTTTCTTCTAGAACAAAATGTGGTTTTTTTGAATGATGAAAGACTTTCAAAATTCAGACTTTTGGTTTCTTAGGCAATGCATTTTGCTTAAGAATTTAGTAAGCTTCTGATCGATGTGCTATGCCCCATTCTGTGTACCGGTAGCCACACCCAAATTCCCTTCTCAGGTGTAATTCTCAGATGGGTTTCATTTCTTTGCTTTTTCTCCAGGCCTTTCTCTCTCACTCTCTTTCAACTGACTGGTGTTTCCTTGAAGTCAAACAGTTTGAGCAGAAAGCCACATCCTTAATCTGATCTTTATTTTTAGTCACTTTATCCAACTCATATTTACTATTTTTTTTTTACCCCAAATCTTCTAACATCCCATTTCTAATGATTAAGGTCGAGAAGCAATCAGCTCTTCCAACTCAGGAAGACCCCACATTTCTGGACTCTTTATTCTCCCATTCTTGCAAACTGGTCAATTCTTCCATCAGGCTTGTCTTTTTCTTTAATACTTTTCCAGCTGCACCCCACTATAGCTGACATGTCGGGATCACCAGTGCCGTATTTTCCAACCTTTTCCCTAGCACTGTAAGTGCTCTGCTATTATTGTAAGTTCAGGAGGCAAACGTTCTGCTTTCAAATGATCATAGGAAACAGTCTTGAAAATGCTTGCCTCTCAGTAACTTGAATGTCTATCTGTCCATCCATCCTGTTGTATCTCACTTCTTTTATTTGACTGATACATTGAAGACACCTATTTTAAATTTTTTAAAAAATATGCATTCTTCTTTTATCTCCTATTTCTGTATTGGTCAGAATAAATGATAGTAGCTGCCAAAGAAACACCTTGGTATTTCAGTGACTTAATATGGTGAAAGTATTTCGTACTCCCATTAGAGTCCACAAGGGTTGGTAGATCTTGATCTGAACACTGACTCGGGAGAAACTGGGCTCCTTTCACCCTGAGGCCCCACTTGTTTCAGAGTCCTTCACTTTCCACCACAAGGATGAGAACTAGAGAGAGCATTAAGGATCATTCAGAATGGGTGAGAGCTGGGTTTAGAAAGACGTCCGCGTGTCCCTTTACGTCCCATTGGCCAGAGTCTAACTCATGGCACTAACGTCACTGTGGGAGATGCTGGGAAATGTCGTCTTTCTGTGGGTCCAAGAAGAGAGAAAGAGACAGGAGTGTGAGGATCTAGCTGGATCTGTCCTAGGACATTTTCTTTGGTAAGGAGGTGGGATTAGATCGCTTCTTGCTCTTCTAAGGATTGTGTATTGAGTAAGGATTCATAACTCCAGCATTTTAATGAATTCTATCCATTCAGTGATTCCTTTAAACAATCATCAGTGAAAAAGTTCTCAGCGTGCTAAGCATGGGAAGGTAGGAGGGGAGATGGAGTGGCCTTAGCATTTATTAAGGGGCTGCTATATTTCTAGCACTTGAAATGGTCAGTTCCCACAGTGACAGAGATCTCAATTTATCCCCCTGTACCTACGCGCCAACTGCTTTAGAAAGGCAATCTTGCTCAAGGTCATAGAGCTAGTAATTTTATCAACCAAGATGCATCTTACAGGTATTTTACATGTCCAACTTATAGTTGTACCACAGTTATAGCCTGGTCGGGGAGATGGACATTAACATCCAGTGAGATAAATAAATGGACATGCACTGTGGGAACACTGATCATCATAGCTGTGGGTTGGGGAGACCCTGAGAAATCTAAGGGAAAGGACATTTGAGTTGGGGTTCTGCAGGTTGTTAAGAGCTCACCAGATGGTACAGGACAAGGCACTTGCTACATATGGTTCCCTGCAGCCTCTGCTCCAGGTCAGGACCTACAAGGGAGGATCCCCTTCAAGTTTTAGTCTGGGGGTTCCTGTTTTAATTTGTGGTGTCCGTGACAGGGGCTTCTGAGGGAAGATGGAAAGGAAACTGCTGTTCTGAGCCTGCTGGGCTGTGTCCTCAGGAGGCCTGATGTTCTGATAAGGTGTGGTGATTTTAACCTTGCCGAGCAACTTTGCTAGGAGATAAGAGCAGAGGAGTTGCAGAGAGAGCTTCCTGTTGTGGACTGATTGGCTGGCCAGGGCAGATCTGCAGCTGCCGGCTGGGCCAGCCCTGCGGAAGCTGCTGGCTGGGTCAGTGAAGTGCTGAAGCTGCACTTCTTGCTACATCTGTCTGTGACTCTGGGCCACCTGGTCCATGCAGGACCTTTTTCAAGGTGTCCCCAGAGCCAGGTTTTAGCTTTGGCTCTGTTATTAGCTATGAGGCCCCAGGCAAGTCACATCATCACCCTGGGCTTCCTTTCTCTCCTCTATAAAATGGAGTTATGAGTCCTTACTTTAAAGGACTGTTGGTAGGAATCAGCAGCTGCTGAACCTGAAGTTTCTACAAGGGTCTTTGGTTCAGATGCTTAGTAAAAGGTGGCTGCCCTTTGTATCCTCCTCATTATCACATCAATCACTTTCCTGGTCTGATTTCAGCCTCGGCTTAGGGAAGCATCACTTCTAGATCTTTCTTGAGCTCTGTAGCCTTGTGCCACACTCTGGGGATGCAGCTATTATCAGTCCTAAAACAGTCCTATAACAGTGTGTGGTGGGGAACCTCCGGGCTAGGAAAGGGGACTGGTTTAACAATCAATCAAGCTTTTATACCACGAATGGGGTGAGCCCTGTGGAAGTAAAGCTGGTGGGTTAAGAGGCAGCTTACAGTTCCAACCCGGACTGGCCAGTAAACAGCAGGGCAGGACTGTGACCCCATCTACCTCACTCTGAAGATGCCACCCTCTTTGTGAGGTCACCATGCTCTTGGATCTAACATTTGTCTTATTTGCTGTCACTCTATAGTCCTTTGGGCTCAATCCCCAAAATTCACAAGGGTAAAGTCATTTGTTTGCTATTTAGTTGGTCAAAATACTGAAGGTTTTTTGCTCTTTTTTTCTACCTTCCTTTCTTCCTCCCTTGCTTTTCTTTTCTTTTTTTGAGCTGGTGTCTTGCTCTATTGCCCAGGTTGGAGTGCAGTGGCATCATCAAACTTCTGAGTGCAGTGGCATCATTAAACTCCTGGGCTGGAGCTGATCCTCTTGCCCCAGCCTCCTGAGTAGCAGATGTGCACCACCATGCCTGGTTAATTTTTTTTTATTTTTGATAGTTTTTGTAAAGGATGGAGGTTTGCGATTGCCCAGGCTGGTCTCAAACTCTTGGCCTCAAGTGATCTTCCCTCCTCTCCCTTCCTTTTGATGCTGCTTCATAGTGTGGACCTTTATGTCCCTGTGAGCAGGTGATTCATACACACTGCTGGACACTGCATTTGAGCTCCAATATCACATCTCCACGTGCACTGTGAAAACCAGTTTGCTACCTAGAGGAATACGGACGCCTCAAGTGTCAGTGGAAGCATTTCTTTCTGTCTTTCTCTTTCCCCCTTTTGTTGGAGGAGTTAAGGTCACCTTAAGGAAAGGGTATATTCAGGGGAACAGAGAATGGATTTTTCACTCGTTTACTGAGGAGCAGCTCCAGGCCTGGTCCTGGGCCCTGCTGGAAAGAACATTCCAACACAAGTTAACAACTCCTCAGAAATTAACATGTAATAAAACAAGGGGTGGATTGGGAACACTAATACAAATTGCTGGAATATTAATTGGTGTGCATATTCCTAAGATGAAGAGAGACAGAGGAGCTTGAAATGACCGGGACCCAACACTAACACAGACGATTCCTAACAGGAAACATTACACGCACAGTAGCAGCAAGTTAGAGAAGTTCGCCGTCGATTTCCTACTAACACAACTTGGCTGGTAGCCTCTATACAGACAGCTGAGTGAAGCTGGCATCTTGGTTTGGAGTAAGTGGAAAATTTTAACCGTGAAAGGAAATGTGGGTTGCTACAAATCATCTTCCCTCCCCTCACAGATGATGGATCATCTTGTAAAATCCAAAAAGCAGGCTAAGAAGCCTCCCCTAAGTCCCTGACTTATGAATCCCAGTGTTCTTCTCATCTTCTGTTCTCATTACACAGATGTCCCTCTCTGCAGCACTTACTGTAAATTTTAAGTGTTTGTTTATCAGGCATGATGTCTGTCATCCTAGCTAAGCTGCAGCATAGTGTTTAGCTGAGACATTCTAGGAGTTGGGTGTTCGCTCTGTTTCAAAAACTCTGAGACCTCTTTCTGTTCTCATGGAATACTGGCTTGTCACGCAGTAGCCCAGTCCCCAAACAAACAAGCTCTGGTGTTACATCTGGGTCCAAGTCCACATTTTGCCCCCTGTTTATTAACTGTGGGACCTTGGGCAAGTCATTCCACCTCTCTGCATTTCGGGTTCCTAATCTGCACAATGGAGGTAAGAACTGAGTGACACTGGGTGGCATAATGTTGCAGTAATATCCAGGTGTCCCAACGGAGTCAGTGCTCTGTTCCGCACAATTGGATAGGCTCTGTAAGTGGCTTCCAAAGGGGGAACGTGTGTTGTTACTGAGATGTGGAGAAAACATTAGAAGTTGTATTTATACAGTCGAACCTCTGTAAGTTGACCACCCAAGGGACTGTAACAAACTGGTCAACATCAGAGGTGGTCCATGTAAGGAACTAGGTCTACTGTGCTGATAATGCACTTGTGCTGCATGTCTGGTCTATGAAAATTAGGTCAGCTTAAGGAGGTGGGCAATGTAGGGAGGTGGTCTCCTATGGAGGACCTACTACATTTAATTCATCTCAGTATAAATAACAATACTTGCTTAATAATGCATGTGTTTAATTTATAAATAAGTATACACATAGGAAGTCCACAGATTTTTCATAAGCTATGTTTAATGACAGAAGCTTAGCTGTCTAGGCACTGGTCACCTTTTTGTTTTAAGGACTTTAAGTAGAAAATAATTTCTTCTCTGCTGAGGCAGTGGAAACAATGTGGCTTTGTCTGTTGCATTCAGGGTGCTAGTTGGGAACATCAGCTAGTACCACCCTCCATTCTGGGTGGCTTTGCTACGGAACTATTGGTTTTCATTGCCACTAAATGCCCCCAGACTTCTGCCCCTTTTGTGGTCTGCTTTTTACAGTTGTTCCATCTCTTCCTCAAACTGGCTGTATATAGGTAAGAGCCTCAGCTTGGGTCATTAACCGTGGCTCATGCCTATAAGTGGTCTCCTTTGGGAGACCGAGGCGGGGGGTGTACTCACAAGTTTGAGACCAGCCTGAGCTAGAGTGAGACCCCATCTCTAAAAATAGCCAGGTGTTGTAGCAGCTATTCTTTCCCATATATTTGGGAGGATGGGGCAAGAGAATTGCTTGAGCCAAGAGTTTGAGGTTGCTGTGAGCTATGATGCCAGGCCACTGTACCAGGTGTGACGAAGTGAGACTCTGTCTCAAAAAAAAAAGCTCAGTTTGGCCACTAACTTACTAGATGACCTTACTAGATCCCTGTTCTTCTGTGGGTTCTGGATTTCTGATTTTCAAAATGGGAGTATGGGTCCACAGGTCCACATCATGCTCTCTAGTCCTTTCTAGCCCAATGACGCTGTCACCCTTGTAACTAGTCAGTGTGACTTTGAGCATCTTTTATATCTCCCCCTCACTGAAAATCTGCTGTGAGATGGGAAAATGAAAACATGTACAAGAAGTTGCCTTAGGTCTTAATGCATAAAAACAAAGTAAATAGGCAAGATTATTACAAAAAAGCCAAAAAGTAAGATTTGCGAAGCTATTGGAGGGCCTCTTCCTGGGAAAAGTACATGAAGGTTCAGGCACGTGTTTTGTTTGTTCTCCATCCAATTTTTAACATTGTGTTAAAATACACATAACAAAATCAATCATCTTAACCAATTTTTAAATACACAATTCACTGGTATTAAGTACATTCACCATGTTGTGTAAACATCTCTATAACTCTCTTTGTCTTGAAATGTTAACTCTCCATTTCCCGCTGCTCCCAGCTCCTGGCAACCACTCTGCTCCCTGTGTAAATTTGACTACTCCAGGTACTGCATTCAAGTGAAATCATGCAGGATTTGTTTATTCTTCGTGGGCTTATTTCACTAAGCATAACATCCTCAAGATCCATACATGTAGCATGTGTCAAAATTTTTTTCCTCCTTAAGGCTGAACAACATCCCTTTGTAGGTACATACCACATTTTGCTAATCCGTTCATCCATCAATGGATCTGGAAGGATGCTTCCATGTTTTGGCTATTGTGAATAATGCCCTATGAACATGGGTGTACAAATATTCCTTCAAGAACCTATTTTCAGTTTTTTTGGGTCTACACCCTCTCTTAGTTCATTCAGGGTGCTATAACAGAATACCTTGGACTGGTTAATTTGTAAACAATACATTTGAAATTTATCACTAACAGTTCTGGAGGCTGGAAAGTCCAAGAGCAAGGTACCAGCAGACTTGGTATCTGGTAACAGCTTGTTTCTCATAGATGGTAACTTCTAGCTGTGTCCTCACTTAGAGGAAGAAGGAGCAAGCTTCCTCAGCCTCTTTTATGAGGATGCTAATCCCATTCACCAGGTTGGAGGCCTTTTGATCTGAACACGTCTCAAAGGTTCCACCATTTACAGCATCATGGTGGGATTTAGGTTTCAACATATGAATTTGGAGGGGACACACACATTAAGACCATAGCATACCCAGAAGGAACTGTCATACTGTTTTCTGCAGTGGCTGTATCATTTTACATTCTTACAAGCAATGGACAAGGGTTCCATTTTTTCCACATTCTTGTCAAAACTTTATTTTCTGGGTTTTTGTCCTTTTTTTGATAGTAGTCATCCCAATATGTGTGTTAACAAAAGACCAAGAGAGCAACATAGTTAAGGGGGAGAGCTTTATTTTCTATGAAAAACAATCTGCACATTGGGGAGACTCCCATATAAAAGGAAAGTGTGCCCTGGGAACAAACAAGGGGACCTGGGTTAAACAGGAAAGGTTTCTTCCTGGGTCCTTAGTCAGGTCTGTATATGCAAACAGAATATTTAAACTCATTCAGTCCAGATTGATGGAAAGTAACTGAGTCCTGATTGAGTAGCTTGTCAGCCCCAATGCAGAGGTCTCCGTTGAATGCTGTTGGGAAGAGTTCTCCAGCCATAATGTCTTGGAGGCTCAAAGAGGACCTTTGCCTGTAGCAAGACCACTCTTCTGTCACCCAGCAGGGTTGCTTGGTTCTGTACTAATTTGGGCATCTTTGTCAGTTACGGAGCATCCATTTCATCTGGTGAGCTTGGGTTCTTACTTACAGTTTCATTTCATGAGCGTAAGTTGTTATCTTGTAGTTTCAATTTGCACTTCCTTAATGATTAGTGATGTTGAGTACCTTTTCATGTGTGTTCTTAGCCATTTGTATATCTTCTTTGGAGAAATGTCTATTAAAACCTGTTGTAAATTTTTGAATCTGGTTGTTTTTTTTTTGTTGTTGTTGTTGAGTTTTAGGAGTTGTCCATCATTCCAGATAGTAATCTCTTAGATATAAGATTTACCGCTATTTTCTCCCACCTGTGGTCTGCTTCTCTACTCTGTTGATGCTGTCCTTTGTTGTACAAAATTTTTAAATTTTCAGCAAGTCCAATTTGTTTACTTTTTCTTTTGTTGCCTGCCTGCATGCATGTTTGTCCCAGCTTTTTTACATACAGCTGTTTGACCTGTTGACAGGGCTGGAAGTATGACCTCAGAACTGGGAAGAGACACTGTTCTTTGTGAGTAGATGGCACCTCAGTGCCAAAGCTGTGTGTGAGCCTGGAGCTGCAATTGTGCCTAAGTTCTATCTTCTGAAGAAATGTCTAGAGCTGCTTGGATAGAGACTGGGGATCAGAGTCAGAATAGAAGTGCAGGGCCACAAGTGAAATGTCAGAGCCAGTGGAAAGGATTCTTACGTGCAGTGAGGACCTTTTTTCAACTCATGCTATAGTAGTGTGACTGGCAGAAATGCCAAGGAGTTCATTCATTTGGAACTTCTCCTTTGATGTGAGATGTAAGGAATTTAGGTGAAAAGGATGAGGCTGTGTATCCAAAAAACTTGTGTACCATATAATTTTTTAAATAGCATTATTGATATATAATTGACATCTGGTAAACCACACAGGGTTAGAATGTACAATTTAAGTTTGAACATATGTATGCCTCCATGAAATCATCACCATATTTCAGATAGCAAACATATCAATCACTGGCAAGTGTTTCTTCTTGTGCTTCTGTAATTTCTCCCTCATGTTCCTCTCCTCTGACCCCGCCTCAGGTAACCACTGATCTACTGTCTGAGACTAAGGATGAGTTTACATTCTCTAGAGTTTTGCTGAAGTTGAGCAGTACAGTTTGTACCCTTCTACGCCTAGTGTCTTTCACTCAGTATAATTATTTTGATATTGATATGTTTATGAGTAGGGTTGGCTCACTGCTGAGTAATATTCCATTATTTAGATATATGTGTATTGCAATTTGTTTATTCATTTACCTGTCAGTGAAGATTTAGATTGTTTCCAGTTTTCTGGGCATTACAAATAAAGCTGCTATGAATGTATAAATCCTTGTATAATATATATGTGTATATGTGTGTGTGTGTGTATTCTTTTCTCTTGGGTAAATACCTAGAAATGGAATGGCTGCATCATACTATGGTAGATATATGTTTAACTTTTTAAGAAACTGAAAGATTATTTTCCAAAGTGATTGTACCTCTCATTTTATATTCCTATCAGAAACATACAAGAATACCATTTGCTCCTTACCTTAATCAAAGGTTGGTATGGTGAGTCTTTTTAATTTTAGGCATTCTAATAGGTGTGTAGTGATAGCTCATTGAATTTTAACTTACATCTTCCTTGAGATTAATGACATTCGGCATTTTTTTCATTTGTATTTGCCATGCCTATATTTTCTTTTTTTTTTTAATTTTATTATCTTTATCATTAAATCATAGCTGTGTACAATAGTGCAATCAAAGGGTACAATGTGCCGGTTTCATATACAATCTTAACTATTTTCATCAAACTGATTAACATAGCCTTCCAGGCAATTTCTCTATTATTATATGAAGACATTTGTATTGTGCATTTAGCAAGATTCGCCTGTACCATTCTAAGATGCACTGTAGGTGTGGCCCCACCAATTATCTCCCTCAATCCCAACCTTCCCCCTTATTTAGGAAACAGCAAGGAAAATCCTAATATGGTTTTCTTTTAGCATCACTGAATAAGTGCTTCTGGCAAATTAGTTTTCAATAAAGGTAACAAGATCATTAAACGGAGAACAAATGATTTTTTTCAACAAATGGTGCTGGCACAATTGGATAGCCACCTGCAAAAGAATAAAGTTAGAATCCTACCTTACACCATGTAGAATAATTAACTCAAAAATAGATTACTCTAAATGTAAGAGCTAAAACTGTAAAACTCTTTGAAGAAACTGTACAGATAAATATTTGTGACTTCATATTTGGCAATGGATGCTTAGATGTGACGCCAAATGCCCAAACAACAAAGGGACAAAATAGATAAATTGGACTTTAAACATTAAAATCTTTCATTCTTCAAAGGACACAAGGAAGTGAAAAGACTAAAAGAATGGGAGGAAAAATTTCCAAATAATGTATCTGATAAGGGACTTATATCTAGAGCACAAGAAGTCATATAGCTCAATAATAGCCAACTGGACTTAAAAAGGGGCAAAAGATTTGAATAGCAATCTCTCCAAAGAAGATATAGAGAAGTTCAAAAAGCACAATTTTTAGCTATTGAGGAAATGCAGATAAAAACAATGATGAGATACCACTTCACATACCATATAATAAAAATGATAGACAATAGTAAGTGTTAGCAAAGGTATAGAGATATTAGAATCCTCATGCACTCTGAGTAGGAATGTATTAATAAAACTGTGTAGCTATTTTGGAAAATAGTCTAGTTGTTCCTTAAAAGTGTAAATACTATGTATAGAGTTGCCATATAACCCAGCAATTGCACCCCTAGGTATATACTAAAGAGAAATAGAGAAATAGAAACACGTCCACACAAACAATTATACATGAAACGTTCAAAGCAGCGTTAATCATAATAACCAATAAGCAGAAACAAAGCAAATGTCCATCAACTGATGAATGAATAAATAGAATGTAGTATATTCATTGGAATATTATCCATAGTATAATAGTATAGTTAAATGTAGTATAATACATTGGAATATTATTTGGCCATAAAATGGTATGAAGTACAGGCACATGCTAGGGCATAAATGAACTTTGAAAGCATTTTACTAGGTGAGAGAAGTCAGTCACAAATGTCCATGTATTGTATGATTCCATTTACAAGGTTGCAAAATTATAGCTAACTAGGAAGAATAAGACCTAGTGTTCTATAGCACCACAGGATGACTATAACTAACAATAATATATAGTTTCAAATAGCTAGAAGGATACTGAATGTTCCCAACACAAAGAAATGATAAATGTTTGAGATGATGGATATGCTAATTACCCTGATCCGATCATCCAACGTTGTACATATCACAACATCGCTATGTATCCCATAAACATGTACAATTATTATATAAAGAAAAATAAATGAAAAAAGAAACATCCAGAATCAGCAGGAGGTAAAGACAGAAAGTAAATTGTTGGTTACCTAATCCCAAGGGAGGCTGGGGAGACTGGGAAGTGATAGCCAAAGAAACAGGGTTTCTTTCTGGGGTGATAAAATGTTCTAAAATTGCTTATGGTGATGGTTACAAACACTAGAAATATAATCAAAGTCACTGAGTAGTATATTTTAAATGGTCAGACTGTGTGGGATGTGAATTATACATATGTCAATGAACCTGTTAGTCTGCCACCAAAGAATCTCCATTGATTAAAAAAAAATGTTAGAACATTTTGAAATCATGGAAGGAGACCTTTCCCCAAAAGTAAAGCTGCAACTTATTTGTTTAACTTCCAAAGCTCCAGAAGCACTTGGTGTAAGTAAACAATGATTCCTGCTTTGAGGATGTAACAATTTAGTCAGAAGGTTAAATGATTTGCCCATAATTATGTTGACGATTGGTAGTAGTGACGGCAACCTGGAACTCCACCCAAGCCTCTTGGTGCAGGTCTGTACACCATCTCTTCTCAGCATTTCCTTCTGCGTGGCAGAAGTATAAACCACAGCTGCCTTTATTTGGTTTTGTACATTGTTATTATACGTAGATCCAAGTCGATTTTTTTTTTTAGATAGAGTCTCACTCTGTCACCCTGGGGTTGAGTGTGGTGGCATCATCATAGTTCATAGCAACCTCATGGTCTTGGGCTCAAGTGATCCTCATGCCTCAACTTCCTGAATAGTTGGGACTAGAGCAGGCGTCCTCAAACTTTTTAAACAGGGGGCCAATTCACTGTCCCTCAGACCGTTGGAGGGCTGGACTATAGTTTAAAAAAAAAAAAAAACTATGATCAAATTCCTATGCACACTGTGCATATCTTATTTTGAAATAAAAAACAAAATGGGAACAAATTCAATTCACACGAACGCATGTGGCCCGCTGGCCATAGTTTGAGGACCCCTGGACTAGAGGCTCTGACTACAATGCCTGGTTAATTTTTCTATTTTTAGTAGATACAGGGTCTCACTCTTTCCCAGGCTGGTTTTGAACTCCTGAGCTCAAACAATCTAGCCCTCTCAGCCTCCCAGAGGGCTAGGATAACAGGTGCGAGCTATGGCAGCCCAAAAAGTTTTTAACACACAATTCTCAATGCCTTTTTGGTAGATAACAGGAGCCTTTGAAGAAGTTAGGAGTGGATGAGCGTTAGCTGTTTCCTTATAACCTGCCTGCCAGTTTATCATGAAAGTAGATCTCGACCAAATTCTGCCCCACACGTGGACATTCATTAGACAGTCATAAAAGCAGGCACAAAACAGCTCAGACAATCTGCTCTGCAAATGTAATGACACTCCATGCCTCGGTGCTTTTGGTTATGCCCATCCCCACGTGCATGAAAGGTCCACTTGGGGTGAACATGGAGATATTCCAGAGGCAGGATTCTGTTCCCCTACAGTTCAGGGAAACACAAATACCCCTGGCTAATGGCTGGACACAGGTCAATGCATCAGCAACATCTTAAAAGAGCTAGGTTACAGGCCCAGCCAGATTCTGATACCCTGTTTAAGGAAGGGTGGGAAGAGGTTCGGAAATATTTTATATAATCTATAGATCTTGAGCACATTTAATTTCCCCAATGAAGCCAATTTGAACCTCAAATTCCACTGCTATAAAATGAGGTAGTTTAGAAGTGTATATATGCAAAATCCTGTGATACGCCAATGAAAAAGCCATTGGTTTATTTAATAAATAGCCACTGTGACTATTTCTAAAATTTACTGTACTAATTAGCAAAACCTTCGATACTGATTGAGATACAGAAAAGAGAAGCATTTGTGGTAGCTGCTTCTAGAGGGCTCCACTATGATATAATGCTAACTGAGCTCCCCAGTAGTATGGTTTTCCATTAAAACAGCTGACTGCCCCTGGAGAAGAAGCCCAAACTTGCATATGCAGATTATCTCCCAGGTTAGGTTGAAATATTTCAAATTAAATACAGACGTATTAATAAATATACAACAAAACTTCAAGCAATATACCGAGGCTGTCACTTGCCTTACATATTTTAATTACACATTGTGATGCTTACATCCTCTGGCTTCTTAGTGAATGATACGATTTTTCAAATCAAATGGAGAGAAAATGGATAGAAGGCGAAAACAGAGAGGAAACAACTGAGGAAGAAATAGAGGTACACTGGCAGACTTGAGAATGAGATCTCCAGGGAGATACACAGAGAGCATCAGAAACGTGTAACCAAAACGGTCAGGCGTCCTCAGGTGGCTCATTTTTCTATTTTCCATGTGATTTCTTCAAAGATCTTTTTCCACTGGCCAGTAGTAGTGGGTCTGTCTTATTAAAACTATCCCTGGGCAGGCTGGAGGGACCAACAGAGGTCAAGAGAAATATCTCCTAAGGGAACAAACTTAAGCTTACTCTCTTCCTGGGCCTGGGAAGGGCTGCTGTGCTCTTAGGGACACGGAGAGGATCCTCCAGAGGGTGATTGGGAGAGCTACAGCCTCACAGCAGCAGGGTGGGGACCCAGATCTAAATGGCTCCTTCCTGTTGCGGAGTGGGTGGTTGACAGTGGCCAGTGATATGAGGGGCCTGGGCCAGGTCTTTCTTACCTATTAATGTTTCTCTTCATTGCCTGTCTTGACTTTGCCTTTTAGAGTTCTGTGGTATTGGGCAAACGACTGAACTTCTTGGATCTCAGATTTTGCTTTTATATAAAAAGAGGGGTATTGAAGACTATAGCTATAGTCATGGGTTCCAGGACCTCCTCGGATACCAATATCTATGGATGCTCAAGTCCTTGATATAAAATGTTAAGTATTTGCATTTTACATATGCAATTCTCTAAATTACTTACAATACTTAATACAAAGTAAATGCTATGTAAGTAGTTGTAATGCTATGTTGTTTTTTATTTGTAGTTTTTAATTATCATATTGTTATTTGTTACTTTTAGAATTTATTTGAATATTTTTGATTCACGGTTGGTTGAAACAATCAATGTATGGATGTGGAACCTGAAGATACAAAGGGCCAAGTGTAATACAAGCAGAGTTTGGAGATGCAGGCAAACATTTCATTTTTGCTTTCCTTGACTCATTGTTTGTTGTTGTTGTTAATAGATTGTTTTTTCTAACAAGAGTACCTTTTTAAAATGTCAATAGCCCTAGGAGAGGTACATGGGGACAGTTTTTCTCCATTACCCATCAAAGGGTCCCTAGCGGAGGCTGAAAACAAACATTTGGACCCCGGAGATCCAGGCATAGAGTTGGAAGATCTTGCCTCAAGTTCAAAATGCAGTTGGAGTTTTAAGTTTTATTTTTAAAAGTCCATGAATTTTGCATTTTACTCCAGGTATGCATTCCACTCCAGTATGTAATGCTCTAAAAACAGGGATATTTCCAGAGTGTGCTCCGATTACCCGTGGCTTCCCGTTCCCTTGTGCTCCTCAGAGTCCATAATCCCTGCTGGAGAGGGTGCACTTACCTTCTCTGCTAACCTGTCGGCAAACAGAGCTGCGAGGGAAATGGGCATCCTAAAGGACTCCGGTTTAATTCTGGGCCCCTTGGGTCTGGAGTTGCTACCCAGACTACTCTGCATTTCCGGTTGGAAACTGTGCGAACTTCATTTCCAGACCGAGGCAAAAGGAGAATCTGAGGAGACTGCAGTTTGGATTTGGTGTTGTTTGACCCCTACACACCTGACTCTGCAATCTGATTTCCCGGGTCGGAGGTGGGGCCTGAGCGAGAGGTTTTTGTATGATGCGTGGATCCCTCGTGAGTGGCTTGTGGCCATCCTCACCATAATGAGTGAGGCCTCACTCTAGTAGTTCCCGCAAGAGCTGGTTGCTAGAAACAGCTCGGCGTCCCCCGCCTCTCGCTTCTCCTCTTGCTGTGTAGTCGCTGTGCACACCGGCCCCCCTTCCCCTTGTGCCATGAGTGGAGGCTGCCAGAAACCCTCGCCAGGAGCAGAGGCTGGCGCCGTTCTCCACGATGGCCCACAGACCTGCGAGCCAAGGAAACCTCTTTCTTTACACGTTCTCCAGCCTCAGGTACTCCTGGACAGTAATGCACATGGACTAACAAGGGATTAGAGATTTTCTGATCTTCTCAGCCTCCTGAAAACTTAGCTTTAGGTTTGAGGTTTTCTTTCGCCATGTAAAGCATGCCCAGGGATTCCAGTCATCTCAAAGAGCATTTTGATTAAACTCAATCATCCTAAATCTATCAGAAAGGGCCAGGTCTTGGAAATGGTACTTGAACCTGAAGCATCCTTTAAGATAATATTTACACTGAGGGGGCCCCTGAAATTCTCAAGGACCTCTTGTTCCAAGGTGCAAGCATTACTTTAAAATCGTCATGCTAAGCTGAAGGTATCATCTGGTCTTCTGGGGAGATTAAATTCAAGATCCTGCGGCCATGGAAAGGTACTAAGAGGTTAAACATTTATTGGAAGAGGGTCTTGTAGAGACGTCTCTCAACGAGTTGTCTCGTGCAGCGCAGCTAGTCTCGATCATTACTAACAGCTGCATCTGCAGCAATAGACAATTTTGCAAGCCCAGGCAGAAAAGAACTCATGCTTTTCTGAAATCTTTCCCCTGGCTCATATTAAAACTATCCAGGAGAAGAGACACAGCAACGCTTATTAAGAACAGTTCCCTGGAGGGGAAAATAATGGGGATAATGAGGCAGATATTCTTAAGGCATCCAGGGGTTTCTGAAATAAGTAGGCTCTGGTCCACTGAAATGGCTGGTGGAGAAATGGCTTTGTTGTGCACAGTTTTACAAAATGTTTTCTGTTAAGTTATATTCCAAATATATTCGAAGTTACCTAAAGGGAGACTGGTCACTTTCCAAAGAATCCTCCCCAGAAGTAGCCAACTGAGTAACAAAGATCTCCTTTCTGATGTAGAGAGGGTAGCGGGACGTTCCCTTGGTGGGTAAAATTCCACTGGGGCTTCAGAAATGGTCAGTGTGGAGCCAGAACAGCCTGCAAGGATAGGGATTGAAAGGGGGAAGCAAAGAAGGGGAGCTACCATTTCCTCCTCTCCTTGGTTCTCTTTAAGAAGTGACAATGCAGGTCTGGGGAAAATGTGCTGGGACAGCTTTCTTATTTGGGAAGTTTGGGAACTATAGCTAGCATAGTCTAATTTGACTTAAGAAGTTGAGAGAGAGAGGATGGGGAGGGGGTAGAGAGGGAGAGAGAAAGACACACACACACACACACACTCACAGAGTCTTCCTGGTTAAGGTGAGGTAAACCTTCCTTACAGATACTTGCTATGTATATTTAATGGGTTAAAGGCCATTAGAACAGGCTTGTTTGCCTGTTTGTCCATATTGTCTCCGCTAATAATTTTCTCCAAAGTTCTTCAAGTCAGCATAAAGTGCAGATATGAAGAGAGGAACTTTTATTTATTCCAGGAGACACTGCAGAGTCTTGCTGGGTGCTTGTGTCCTGCGGCACTGTAGCCGGTCATGACCACAAATTGTATCATGGGAAGATACAGGGGGTGTTCCGTGGACTGACTCCTCCATGCTCTACTTCCAAATGTGGTGGCTATCTTCCTACAGGGCAGGCTTTACGGGATTATAAAGTGGAGTGAATCTGGATGCAGGCTACATGTGAGGAGCCCCCTGTCTGTTGTAACAGATTTATGCAGTTGCGTTACATAGAGGCTGGAAGCAAGCATGGGGCATCGTAGAATAGTGGTTAAACTCACAGGCTCTGAAATCAGACTGCCTGGCTTCAAACCCTATATTGTCTCCACTAATAAGTAGCTCAAGCTCATTGAGTCTCAATTTTATCATTTGTGTAATGGGAACAGTAGTTAGATTGGCTGTAATAAGATGGTTTTGGCCATAAAAGAACTGATAGATGTATAATGCCTGATTCCTAACAAGCTTTCATTAAGTGCAGCTGCTATTATTATTATTTAAATGCTATAATATATTACTGATATTCATGGAGGAAATGTATGTATATTAGGAGACCTTTGGTAATCCCTAGCATTGGAAATAATGCCATAACATAGCTTTGAAAGCGAAATGTTCCTCCTTTCCTATGAATGTCTGCTTTTGAGAAGAAGGAGCAAATAAATCTTAATAAGAAATCCTGGTTTCCCAAACCAACTCTCTTCCCCAGAAGGTGCAATATTAAAATTAGTGCTTAGCAAATGACAGATGAGCTTTTTGCCACAGACATTTACAGTCAGATGGGTATAGTTCAAATTAGGACCATCAAATTCCTGGGAATGCTGGAGGTCTAGACATAACACCATCACCATGGAAATTCCATTTGCTGGGGGTGGAAGGGGATGGATCTTACCCAGACAGCTGTCTTGGGATTAACTTGAAAATTTTAGCTTTGCCAAACTTCTCAAGAGAGGTGAGAGTAGAGTGGGGCTTTAAGAGCTGAACTGAGGCTGGGAGTTGTTGGCTGGCCCAACTTAAGGTGCATGGAGTGGGGAGGCAGAGGAGGGTAGCATTTTGATGGTAAGTCTGGACTTCTGGGTTAATAGGGAGGGAACTATTAAGAATATTGAGCCAGTTCAGACAGTTTCTACCACTTATCCAATCAGATGCTCTTTAGATTCCTTAAAGTTATTTAAATAAAGTTATTCTTTAAATAACTTCTTTGGCTTTTATTATTCAACTGAAAAATTTAGAAAACCACCCAGCATCTATGGCTATACCACGCTGAGTGCACCTGTTCTTGTCAAATAACCACCCAGAGTAGAGGAGCGAGGCCAAGTCTTTGTGAGGCTGAATTAGACCATAACTGCTTGGTGTTCTGTGAAGCTCTGGACATGCTTCCTATTTTTAGAATAGATCCTATTTTTATGAGAGAGGTGTTTATTTTCTGTTTGATTTTGAATGACTATAACCAGGCACTTTTATGTGTATCCCTGGGCATCGAAGGGTAGAGCAAGTTCAAGGAAAAGTGGAACTTCACACCCAGTTGGCCTTCAGTGAAACAGTCCTTTTATTTTCTGTATTCTTTTCTCTGCTCTGCTGACAGCTCCCTTCTTCTTAAAGGGCTTGACACCCTTTCCTATCTCTGCCCCTTCTCCATCAGTGTCTGCTTCAGCAAGAGATTGAACATTACTCATTTATTTTTTCATAGTGAGTTTAAGCCAACACATGATTTCCTTCAGAAGCAATTTCTTCTTAGCTTTAACATGGGTGGCATTTGAACTCAGTTTTGTTTGGCTTTGACTTGGCTCCTATGTTGGTTGTAATGTGAAAACAAGTTCAGGGATGTCATTGTAGGTCTCCATGTGGTAGAACATTGAACTTTGGTAGCAGAAAAAGTTTTAATTCCTGAATCATACTTGGACCAAACAAAATCATCTGTACCATGAGAAGAAACCATACCTGTTAGGAAAGATCTTTTATACCAAATTTAAAAACAAGGGAGGGAGAATGAGGAGAAAGAAGAAGAGAGGGAAGAGAAGAAGGAGAAAGAAAGAAAAATGAAAAAGAGAAATAGGGAAACAATTCTCCTTGCAGCTAATAACAAAGAAAGCAAGTGACAATGGGGAGACCAAGTTCCTACAGAGGTTAGAGCCTTCAGGTATAGACAGGGGCCAAGGGAGGTGCTGATTACGCAGTCGCTTTCTCCATCTTTGCCTTATGAAAAGCAACTACCACTTTTCTTATTTTCTTATATTTTTTATTTAAACTTTGCTTGATTAAATTGCACATACACAGAAGAAAAGGGAGAGGAGGAGGAGACGACCCCTCCCATTTAGGACTTTTCTGTGACTTCCTAGGCTTCTTTGATTGTTTTCTCTTTTACCTAGTTCTTTCTCTTGCTGACTGATTTATTTGGAGATTTCTTTTTTTTAAAGGTCAGAGTTTAGTTTATTATTACCTTTAAAAATGTATGTTAAAAAATAGAACAAAGAATATACTGAGGAACTATCTAGGTGCTGTGCGATGCCCAGTTGTTCCAATTTCTGCTTACAGGATTTAAAAATCTTGCTTTTGAACAGATATAAAACTAGGGGAAGAAAAGAAGAAAAGAGCACCATCAAAGCAAAGAAAAAGGAGTCTGAAGTGTCCGAAAGTATAGTGCTAGCTTTTTCAATGGATTAAAATAATCCAAATAACCTCTGAAACACAGCGACTTTGTATATAGGATGTATTGAAAATGACATATCACTTCATGAATGTTTTTCTTAAAAAATAGCTTCTTCTCATACTTACAATGTCAAAGCAATAATATTGCTGATATGTGGGAACATGGAGCTTGAGGAAACTTAGTATCTGAGTTTTAGGTTAAAACTAAAAATTTTATAAGATAATGACTTGCTTGAAATAGTGACCTGATTTAGTTCAGACTATGATGGCAAAAGATGCCAGCAACACCATTCTCAGGTTAGAAGCAAGTTGTCCAATAAATGATTTCTCTTTCTGCTATGCTCGTCGTATGCCACCTTTGAAGGGCAGAATGAATTGGGCTTTCTCCCAGCAAAATGCAGGTCCCCAGGGTCCCATCTGCCTGCCACTCTCTCATGACTACATTAGTGGTAACCTTTTGTTCTTCCCAGCACTGGAGGCCAAAACAGAGATTTTTAAATGACTCAACTTTGTTACAAAGTATGGGGATAAAAACTATATAACAGTAGTCATTTGTTGCATGTTTCATACCTGCCAAGCACGGTACCTGGTGCTTTACCTTCCCTCTTCTTAATCCCGAAACCCACATCATTGTGTTTCTGACCTGTGTAGGTGTCAGGTTCATCTGGTCCCTATTGGCGAAGCCTACCCGTGCATTAGTGAAGATGTTCACTTACGGTCAAGCTGGCAGGGGAGTTGGTGGCATGGCAGTTGTGGGACTTTGACTCTGTCAGAGCCTATTAGAATCCTGCAAGCAATGGCAGGAGGCAGATCTGGGTCACGCCACCCCCTGCCTCACCCCCAACATGCAATCTACCTGCAGATTATGCTGGGAAGTTTCTCTTGGAGTTGAGTCCAATCATCTTATGTTTGAACTTTATGTCTGGGTAACATAAAAGTTATACCATTTTTGTCATATTGGAATGTGACTTCTGCATGAACATCCTCACTCAACTTTTTCACCCTGGGCTGTGTGCCACTCACTGGCCCCTCACCAGGGGAGGAACTTTGAGGTGGATCCTAGGGTGATCGTGGGTGTAGGTTCTGAGGTTAGGTGGCCTGGGTTGATCACCATCCTGGTTGGATGGCTCAGCTTGACCACTTATCAGCTGTGTGAGTTTGGGCAGATCACTTAACTTCTCTGAGTCTCAGGACCTCATCTGCACCATGAGGGATAAATAAGTCATATAATACTAGGGTAGTGCCTGGCACTTGGTAAGCAATCAGGAGAACTTATTCATGATTATTATTCTGATCATCAGACTGAGAGCCTGTATGAAGCCCATGGTACAAACACTACATGACTTTGAGTGCAGATTACTAGCTTTGTTAATCACCTTGGAAATGCACTGTGATGCTGAACATTTTCCTTTTATAGATAAACAGTTGTGACAGTTTACCCTTTGTTTACCTTTTCTGTTTTACGCTATCTAAGGCTTTCTTAAGGTTAGCATGGTTAGGAAATTTTATATATAAATTAAAATGCATAAATAGAATAAATATAAGAATATAACAAAATAAAAAATACTAAACATATAATACAGCCTAGTATACTTACATTAGAATGTGAAATTTTGTCAAGCTTGTCCACTGTTGTTTTTGATTCCGTCAAATGTATCTCTTTATAGAAAGCATAGGTTGAAGTAGTATCTTTCGGGGACACTAAAATAGTAAACAATGTGCTGTTGGGGCCCAGAAAACATTACCCTAAAGTACTTTGAACAGCTGGAAATTGAGAGGGCTGTGAAGCAATCCCTGCCCTTACGCCACCTTCCTATGTGAAGCACGGCAGTAAAGGAATTCTCCACCCTCCTTGCCTGCATGCCGGTCCTAAGATGCTTATTCCGGAGGGTCCTGCCCCACGCCCAGGGGAAGGAATGCTGCTCAGACAGGCCAAGAAAAATCTGAACCAACAAGTCCTGCTGGGTTCCCTCTCAATTTATTACCAGTAACCCATATATTTTGTCCAATTGTGTTTCTCCACAACTATCTTCTTCTTTCATCAGACTTGGCATAAAAATAGTTTTTTCCTAGTTCTTTGGGTCTTTATATGTGAAAACTCCTGTGTCAAGCAAAACTTTGTTAAATATATTTGTAATACTCCTGTTCTCTTGCTCACTGGTCTTTTTGCCATAGGAGTGTTGGGCATGACTCTTGTGATAGGAGAGAAAACGTATTACCTCCCCCTACAGTGGTAGATATTGTGAGTAATCTGCCTTCACAGGCATGCCATATACCACACCACCACGTGTCCACGCGTGTCTGTGTACATACATGTAACTACATACATACGATCACCTTAATTCAAGAAAATTAAAATATAGTCTGAAATTTCTTAGATGAAAACAATTCATCTATTCTTGGTGTCATTCACAATGCAGAAAACCAGTTTTCTAGTTCATTACTTCTTGTAACTTTGTGTAATTATTTCTTAGATTCTTTCATGTCTAGAGGAGTAGCCTCCTCTTAAAATTTACCCTTTTGTCAGCTGTGTGCTTTGATTCAGTTAACTGTAAGAATTCTTCATTTTTTGCTGAGACATGGGTTTATTATCATGAAAGGAAGAACTTCCTCTGGATTTTCTTCCTGAGAAAGTTTTTCCCTTGGACGTGGTAATATTATTTTCCTTGGAGAGACTTTTTCCTGACAAAAGGCATTTAGTTTTTCATAAAGAATCATGAACTTTGTTAAAACTTGGTTTAATAATCTGTTTCATTTTCTGTGTCAAATATCAGTGTGAAAAATATTTTTTGCGCCTCATAGTTAACCTGTGGCCCCTTGGTGCAACTTTGTGTGCTGAGTCAGTAAGAGGTGCAACTTTGTGTTTTCCCTCATTAGTAGCGGTTTGCTTTTACTTGTTTGAATTTTTAGAAGGTAACAAATAACGTAAAAATTTTAAAATTAATAAATGGGAAGTTTATTAATGCCATTCTATGTGACCTCACACTCTACCTTAGAAAGGGAGATTTTTATCAAGCATGTCCATTGCTTTTGTGGAAACTATCAAACAAACCCCCTTACAGAAATTATAAGTGGTTAGTGTCTTTCTTTGGGCACAAAAGTAAAAGCTGTTTCTCTGAGGGCAGGATGTGAGACTTTACAGGGACAATGCCTTCTTACACTTTATCCTGTTTCAGACTGGAGTCTCATAAACCTTAGAAATGTCAGATTCTTGGTCCTCATAGCATCCTATTTTTCTACCAATTTTTTATTTTGAAAATGTTGAACCTACAGAAAAACCGAAAAAGTAATATAATTCTGATATTCTTCATTAGATTCAGTGATTATTTTAACATCTTGCCCCTTACCCCCACGTGCATACACACATGTGCCTGTACACACACACAAACACACACACACATTGGTGTCTCACAATCTGGGTTTGTTTGCATTTGCCCCTAACGATAAGATTTAGGCTAAACCTTTCTGGCAAGATTTCAACACAGCAAAGGTATAAAAGGTGGACAGGCCCTCTCCTATAGATGAACTTGGGTGGAGTCATTCCTTGCCTAGGTCAGGTGAGGGGGGTGACAGTTGTGCATGTTGAGTGGGTCTTAGGGAGTTAGTGAGGTAAGAAGTTAGTGGATGTGAAGGGCAAGACAGAAAGAAGGTGGTTCTACCGAGTGGTGCATTTCAATATTTAAATATTCCCTAGTCTAACACACATACACATCAGTGGTTCATGAAATTTTCTCCCACCTTCTATATTTCCGAAGTAAAATCTATGATAGTTTCCCTTTTATACCTATTGAAAACTCCTAGGTCAATGTCTAAAAGCTTGTTTTCCCCTTCAAGGATATTTTGATCATATTTTATATCAGGTTTTGTTTATACAGAAATATTTGTGGATTGGGGTAAGGGCAGGGGAGGGAATCACTACAATTTGCCCCAACCCTTATGCTTAGGAAAGTCAGCTCAAAACTTGGTTATTATTATCATTTTTCATTTTAAAACCATGATTCTCCAGGGTAGAAGGGGCAGATGAATACTTAAGAGGGGAAGAGTTGGGAAAGGTTTCTGAATTCTGAAACTGGCATCTGAAGAAACCGAGATTAAAATCTTGCAAGAGTTGATGAAGCCAACTCATAGGATGAGGTCAAATGTCCCAAGTCGTAGTCTGTAGGAAGGGCTGAAATAACAAACTTGTTTGTCTTAAAATACAACTAAACAAGCATATGACAAAGAAAAAAAAACATGAGAACCCTTTCCAGAATAATCTAGGTCCCCCTCCCCTTTTAAATGTCTGTATCTTAAGGCATATTAGCTCCGTGGCAAAGATATCAGAAAACTATTTCAAGAAAATATTGGTCAAACCTCTTAAATAATAATGACGAGTAGCAACAGCCTATCATTCACATGGCGGAAAATCACAGTAAGGACGGGGAGGCTGGGGGTCGGGGGCCCAGCACCAGCTCCAGCTCAAGCCTTTGAGCCAAATCTTGGGACACAGTGGAAGCTGTTGGGCTTGGTCCTTCTAAATGATACTACTCAGAATCTCCTCTCTCCTGACGGGTAGCCAGGGCAACAGAGCAGGATGGTGACACAATAGTGAACTCACCATGAAGATGGAGTTTTCTAACTTTCTGTTGTTGCCGTAGCTTCTTGAAGGTCAGGGCTGTGTTCACAGAAAAAGTGGCACAATGTCTGTGAATTAATTACTGATGTAATTTCCATCCCTATAAAGGTACTTGTTAAATTTACTAAGTGTGAAATATAAATGTCTTAACACAATAACTAAGAAAATGTGGTGAAGGCTATGTTTACCAGTTTGATGTAAATATTTCAAATTGTATATAAAACCAGCACATTGTACCCCATGATTGCATTAATGTACACAGCTATGATTTAATAAAAAAAAAAAAGTAAAAAACAAAAAAAGTTCAGCCTCACATGCCCCGGCAGGGGGTGACATGGTGGGAATGAGCTGTGTACCCCTAACACCATCCTTATCAGTAGCTATGATAAAGAAACATCTGTCCCCCACAAAAAGTCAAGGGCAAAGGTCATCTGGCATTCTAGGGGAACTCTCCCACAGCAGGGAGCCTTCTAATTGGCTGGTATTGATCAGTAAATTGTGTCCCTGCTGTGAGTAATTCCAGCTCCCCCAAACTCCTGCAGCAGCATGAGCATGATAGGTCAAGGTTTAGGCCCTCTAAGCGTCCTTTACAAATGGCCCTCAGGTCCTCAAAGGTGCCACTGAAGGATTGCAGCTTGTTAACTCTCCCCTAGCTGCTGGGCTGACCCAGGAAGCCGGTTTCATTCAGTTTTCTTGCTTTCACTAATAGCGGCTTAATGGGATGCTAATGTGAGGAACAGACGTTATCAGATGGCTTGTGAGATTTATGATGGATTTATCACCACTCTGAGTCCCCTTGATGTTCAGTACATCGTTTTCCCATCCATCCCTGTTATTGGCCTTAGGAAATGGTTTCATAATTAATTAATTTTTTTCCTGAAGTGGGTTAAATTATTTTTGCCCTGCTGCTTTTCCTCCATATTTAATTCCCAATGGAAGATTCTTCACTGTGTGCCTACAAAGATGGACTGTACTAACGGACAGCTGTTCTTTGCCTGGTCCCCTCCCTTCCCCACCTTTCCTGCCAGCTATTGCCTACTCATCTTTCTAGAACAGGAATTCTCAAAAGTTGGCTGTTCCCTGGAGTTACCTGGAAGAGCTTTTAAAACACTTATGCCTGGGACAGCGCCTGTGGCTCAGGGAGTAGGGCGCCGGCCCCATATACCGAGGGTGGCAGGTTCAAACCCGGCTCCGGCCAAATTGCAACAAAAAATAGCCAGGCATCGTGGCAGGCGCCTGTAGTCCCAGCTACTTGGGGGGCTGAGGCAAGAGAATCGCCTAAGCCCAGGAGTTGGAGGTTGCTGTGACCTGTGAGCTGTGAGCCACGGTACTCTACTGAGAGCAATAAAGTGATACACTGTCTCTACAAAAAAACCACTTATGCCTGGTTCCCATTCCCAGAAATTCCGATTTCACTGGTCGGGGAGTACTGCCTCGGTATTGGGGGTTAGAAAAGCTTCCTGGCTGATTCTAAGGTGCAGTCAGGTTGAGAACCACCAAAGTAGAATCCAGACCATGCCCAATGTTACCTACTCTGTGATAACTTTTCCTCGTCTCCCAGAGGACATGCTCTCTCATTCCTTGGAATTCATACAATAGCTCTATGTGTCCTTTGAATCCTTATGGTACTTTGTGCATTTCTGTTGGCAGCTACCTTATACTGAACCTCTCTGGGAGCTTGTCTTATGGCCACAGTCAGACCCTGAGCTCCTCCTGTGGGCAGGGCCAGTGCCTGAAGTATCCTGGTGCCATTGCAGTGCCATTGCAGTGCCTTGGCATAGCAGGAACTCACTATTTATCCGCCTGAGTCTCAGGCAATGTGAATAGATTCTATTTTGGGACCTGGAAGATAGATCTGGCCTGCCAGTATATCCCTGCTGTCTTCCACCCTCCCTTCTCACCAGGGTGACCACATGTCCTGGTTTGCTGGGGACAGTCACTGTTTATGCCTTTTGTCCAGCGTCATTATTTCTTCTTTCACTCTCAAAGGTGTCCCAGTTTGGATGACAAATTATATGGTTCCCCTACCTCTGATCCTCCTCCTCCAGGTCTCTTTCCTCGAGTCAGCCTCGTGATAACAAACTGCTTAAGGCCTCAGACCTTCTCAATGTGCTACACTTAAGTAAGCTTTGCAAAGGCCTGTATTAACATTGTAAAATTTCATAATTCCGTGCCCAGAAAATTTTAAAGCAGGCAAAACTAATTTATAGTGTTAGAAGTCAGAAGAGTGGTTTCCTTTGGGAGAAGGCATGCCTGGAAGGGGAAACATGGGGAGGGGCTTTGGGGACGTTGTAAATATTCTGTTTCTTCATCTGCATGTTCATCCGTGAAAATTCATCAAACTGTAACATTTATATGCCTTTTCTATATTTATGGTATACTTTCATAAACAGTTTTTTTAAAAAGAGGGCGAAATTTGAATCAGTACAGAACTATAAAAGTGAATGCTTGTTCTTATTAATGAATACAATCGCTCTGATTGGCAAATTCTTGTCAGCACCAGCAAAGTGCTGTAAGACACAGAACGCCCAAAAAAACTAGTGTTCATCTTTTTGGAGGCATATCACTTCGCTGTTTTATTAAGGAAAAGCAAATTGTCAATCACAAAATACAGTGTAGTCTTGTTTTTAATTCTGCCAATGATTCTATGAACGAGGTGAATGCTTTCTCATCTTACAGCTGCTGGAAAGGTGCTGGAAGATGGGACGAGTTTCCATGTGGGCTGAACTTATAGCACATTGAAAAATCACCAGTGTTTTCATCTGTCTCCATGACAGAATCAGATTAAATGTGTGGCTGATCTTATTGATTAGGCAGACATCAACTAAGAGAGCTTAAAAAAAATAATTAAACTACAACTAGAAAATAAACAGTCAATTTTGTGGCTTTAAATAGAAGAGATCAGAATGTCAGTAGCTGAACTGAAATTAGGACCAACAGTTTTCTGAGTTTCCAGAAAGCATTATCAAATTCCAGGCACCATGAGGCCTCAGTTCCAGATGGAGAGAATTCGCTCAGGGTTCAACATAAATTCTGCTTTGTTTGAGCCAAGTTCACTAAACCCACAGCAAAGGTTCCCCGGGATGGAACCATCCAGAGACTCATCAGTGATTTCCTCCACCTCCTTTCTCTGCTCCTCCCTGTACATGTGACCAGGAGAGAAATGTCTTCCCCTTTAAGGCACAGCCAACATGGGCGAACGAAGTGAATTCGTTTTCATGATAAGAGATAAGCAAATCTTGTGGCAAAATAAATAATGTAATATGTAATAACGTACTGAAAAATACAGCTTAAGCCAGACAAAACCGAGTAAAAAGTAGAGAAAGTCATAGAGCTGTCTATTCAAACAAAAATAAGACGGCAAAATCCTGGTGGCCTCGTGTACTGTCCTGAAGTGACTTTTAGGTACCCATGTTGTGTTAACTGCTAATGAAATGTCATTGAGCTTAAAATAAAATAAGTTTGTAGTCCTGGATAACACTTTACAAGAGCAAATAATATTAGGCTGCTCTACGCCAATAAGTGAAGGAATAACTCATAGCAATGTACTGAGATGTCAAGATTTTTCACAGGAAGCGATATGAAAACTAGCTGGATGGTGTCAGGCTCGTTTAAAAGCTCATTTGCTCCCCTTAGTCACTGTCCTTTCACCTTTACATGGCATATATTCTGGTCTCTTGTCGACATGGTTGTCAAAGCACCAGCTTAATAGTGCTGGTCCGTCAACAGAGATGTGTTAAATGTAAAGAAGACAAAGTTCCCTGCCATGAGGGAGATGCAAAGAACTGGATGGAGCCAGCTGAAGTCAGGAGGCAGCAGGTGACAATAAGACTATGTCCTCAAATGACATATCCCTGAGGTATCCAATGAACTTTACACTGAGTTTTTTTTTATTGTGTTATTCTGACATCCTGGAAAAAAAAAAAAAGAAAAAAGAAAGAGGAAAGACATTTCCACTCTACACAAAGGGAAACTTAGGCTCTAAGAAGTTGTATGAATTGCTCTACATCATTTTGTGTTGTAGAATTTCCTGGTTTCCATAAACAGCTGCCAATCTGCCTGCACCCCTCCAGTACCTCCCAGCTCACCTCTGTCCTCAACTCCTGCTCTGGGTTAGAAGAAGCAGATATAATGTTGGGTGGGGGCAGTGCATATGTCCCCAGATTTCTGTCTCTTGAAATGATCCCAGCGCAGGTCACCCACATAGTCTCATTCTGCTTCGATGTAACCAACATCTATTTCATTAGACTCAACCTATTCAGGGTTCTTCTCTTCTGCCTGCTGAGATTTCACATCTACAAAACCCAGATAACATCCTGGAGCCACCTGGAGGCTGCTCCATAGGAAGACTACAGGTTTCAAGCTGTGGAGTCACAGGATCTGAATTCTCATTTCCACCCTGCCACTTACTGAATTGAATACCTGTATCTCTCTCAATGTCAGGTGTGGTCAAGTGGAGTAACCTCGGATTTCTTTTCTGAAGGTTATTTAGGGTAACTAACACTTGGGATTTCACACCATACATTTAGCTCTTTTATCCATCTTTAATGAGTTTGTGTATATGGTGAGAGGTAAAAGTCCTGTTTTGTTTTTCTGCACGTGGTTATCCGGTTTTGCCAGCACCATTCATTGAATAGGGCTTCCTTTCCTCAGTGCATGTTGCTATCTGCTTTGTCAAAGATCAGTTAATTTTAGGTACATGATTTTATTTCTGGGTTCTCTATTCTGTTCCATTTTGCTAACTTTTCCTTTTTATAGTTTTGAGCCCTTATTATAAGCATCAAGCTTAGCAATTAGTCCATGCTAATTCTAATGACTTCCAAGAAAAACTTCAGTGGATCTTTAAATGGAATTATTTAAATAAATTTGAAAACCTTGGCATCTTTATGTTGAAATTTCCATCCAGTAAAAGTATAACTATTTCTCCTAATTATTAAATTTATATCTCTTAATTTTAATACTTTTAATCAAGGTATTAAAATTTTTAGTACATCTCTCATGGAGTTTGTAGGTATTACATATTTGTTGGTGTTTGAATAGTTTTTCTTTTTTATTATATTATCTCTCTGGTTATTGCCACTCTGTAGGAATATTATTGCTTTTTAGGTATTTATCTTATTCCAAGTCACTTTATGACTCTTTATTAGTTAAGAAAGCTTTTAGCTAGTTCTTTTAGTTTTTCTAGCTATTCTACTTGTGTGATTTTTGAGTATTATAATATTTTGGTTTACAAAATGTATTCCTTTTGTTTCACAACTTATTGCATTAGCCAGAGAATCTGAGGTGATAATGATACTTAAACACATTCTTTGTGTTTGTTTTTGATTTGAATTGTTTATCCATTAAGTACAATTTTTATTTATTTTAAGAGAAGAACATCTTTATCACTTTGAAGGGGCGTCCTTCTATTCCTCTTGAAATGTTTACTTTATTATTAGGAAAGAGTGTTGATTTTATCATATGTAGTATCTATGAAATTATCACAGAGGTTAATTATTGTTGAATCAGTGGATTATTTTCTCCTAGGAAATCAAGGAGCTCCACTGTGGTCAGTCAACTGGCTCTGCTAAGGCTGACAAATGTGAAGATGGTGTCTTTGTGAGTTTGAACATATCCGGGCCAGACTTAATGCACAAGATAGCAGGCCAACGCGAATCGGAGTTCCTTAGATTCTCCAAAGTTGGTGAGTTTGAACAATCCTTAAAGGCAGTGGTTCTCAACTTTCCTAATGCCGTGGCCCTTTAATACAGTTCCTGTGTGTCGTGGCCAACAGGTTGAGAACTGCTGCTTTAAGGTACAACAGTTGACATTACAATTGTTAACACGATGAAGAAAAGACATTAGAGGAAGTGTATGGAATAGGGGAACAAAAATCAGTGCCTGCTCATGAAATCTGAAGTTAGGAAGTGGTGGAAGGTGCTGTATTTGCACACACTCCTCACCATCCCTCGGCCCGGCCCCCCAACCCTCTCAACCTCCTGTGTGCACCCCTCTGGCTTCCACTCGGAGCCTGCGTGTGCTTTTGGGCTTAAAACTGAGAGTGGAATTTCAATGTCAAGAAAGTTGCATTTTAAAAATGCCAAGCACCAAAATATCCTCTAAAATGTAGCTAAATGAACTGCTAACATCAGTGTCTATACCGGTGCTTACTGGCACGCTAGCCACTTGTATGACCTTTCAACACGGTATTTTAAAAAATGAGCAGTGCTTTGCTCTTCCCCTGGCAGCTCAGAATAGCTCTGTTTCCTTTCCTATAAACAAGTCATATCTCTGGGAATTTCTAAAGCTGAATGTTGTCTGCTCAGAAGCCATGACTCACACCATTTCCTGGCAGTCTTCACAAATTCAAGAACACCTCTTGAGGAAAGAATCTCAGACATCAGGAGTGGTCACAGAAAGCCTCAGATTCCTTCATTTCAAACACAGGAAGCCGAGAGACAAAGGAACATCTCTGCAATCGTCCCCGGCCTCGGCATCCCTCTCTTCTGGGCTGAGCTCAGATCGGTGCAGGTCGGCGCAGGAAGGGGAAGCCCACCAGGAAACACGTCCAGGCGTATCCTGAGCCCTTCAGTCACCCACCCACCTCTTCTCTTTGGAAATCTGCCTAGCTCAACTTCCTCCTGATTCTGGGTGCAGAGCTTCTCCGATGTGGGGATCCCCGAGGAAATCACCAGGGTTTCACCCACAGCAGAGCGCTGGGACTTCCTAGCTGCTTTTATCAGGAAGTCTGTGGCCAAAAAAATCTGTTTTCTGCACATTCTCTCCCCAGTACCTCCTCTCCCCCCTCCACCCCGGCGTTGTTCTCTAGTTGTGTTCTTTAGCACCACTTCATTTTCCTCAAATTTCCTAAATAGTGAGGAAACAAGGGAAAAAATGTTAGCTTGTCTTCTTTCGGTTCAGTGGTACAAATGCCTCCACGTGTGTGTCTGTGTGTGTTTGTGTGGCACGTGTGTCTCTATCTGCTGGTGTGTGTATTGGGCATGTGTGAAAAATAACACAAGGATGTTGGTTGAAGCGACTGGATAAGAAAAAATGGAGAAATTCTGGGTGAACAGGCTGTTGCTTCAGTTATACCCATTTCTTGGCTTCATACTAATGAAATGCACCGTGGTGGGAAGGTTTTCCCTGCTGGCCCACAGCATGGCATGATATTGCTCTCACCAGAACCAGAACACAGGCAGTCTGAAGTGCCCATAACAGGGTGACCCTGGGGCCAGCAGGGCTTAACGTGAATAAAGTGTGATGTAGGTGCGAGGCACGGTGGTAAGCATTTCACGTGCATTCTCTCAGTTCTCACAACCTCATGGTTTTCAGCATTTCACAGATTAGAAGTTAAGTCAGTTGTTCAAGATTTAAAAAAAAATCATGGCCAAGTTGGAACTTAGACACACAACTGTTTGGAAACCATAGTCTGTTTCTCAGTTACTGTGGCAGAGAGCTACCCCGGGAGAGTCAGATGGGCTGGGAAGGCTGAGAGAGAGAAAGATGGAGAAGAAGGAGAGGACAAACATGTTTAGTACACTGACTGGATAGAATAATGTCATTTCTCCCTCCGCTATCTTTGGTGACCACCTTATCCAGGTGGGCCTGAGACCATCTTGGTCATAGCCCTGCACATCTCACATTCAATAAGGAGCTCCCCGGGGGTGGACACACCTGGACAGTTGGTTATCCCATTGCTCACCCTCTGGAAAATCTCCGCTATGAATCCTGGGGATTGTTGGGAGATAAAGCAATCCATTTATACCTACAGAACCTGGGTTGTTGGGGCAGAGCGTAGAAATTCACGTCATCTGAATATTCTGTGTGTATACCTCTCACAGAGCTCTTGCAATTGGGGGCGTGTAAAAGGTATGGAATAGTTGTTGACTTGATTTATAAAGAACAAGATAGTTTCTGTGTCAACATTTGCAGGATGAAGATAATTGCAAGTAAGATGATTTTAAGTAAGATCCAAACCATAAACGATAAAGTTTTCTTAAATATAAAGTTGTTTTCTCTATGAATGTGCAACTTTTTAAAACAACACTATATTTTAACTAGTCTTCTTTATGTCTGAGTCCAGAAATGTTTACTTTGTATAATAACCGTGCTCTTGAAAAGGCTGTATGAAAAAATAGATTTTTATAAATCATATTTTCAGTGCATCAGGGAGGCGAATTCTTTTGTAAAGCCAACATAGCCCCTCATCTTGCTGGTTTTGCTGGCTGCACGTGGGAAATACCTAAGCCAGAAGACTTGAGGAACAACGAAGTTAAAGAGCAATATGAAACTGGTTCTGGTTCTTCCCTGATATGGGTTTAATCTCCTAGAAAATAATTTCCCATTTTCTCTGGAAATAGAAACAGCCAGCTTCCTTTCCTCGTATAGTGATCTCTTTCACCCCAACCCCCAAACTCACCTATTCACATACTTGTTTCCTCTACAGTTCACAAAATTTTTGTAGTGCCTCATCTTTCTGATGTGATGTGTCTGGGTTTTGTTTTCTTTTACAGTTTTCAAAGAATGCCAGGAAGTGGCTGCAGAGCAAAGTAGGAGCCTGACCCTGAAAGGAGGTTTTCCCTGTAATAATGGTCCGTGGTGAACAAAGCAGTGTCAGTTACAAGCCAGCCTTGAAATGTGAGCAGCTCTGCTCGGCTCGTCTGCTCCTTCCAGTTACTCGACGGGGGGTTTGTCTTTCCATCTGGAGAGAATGACTAAGATCTCAGACATCCTCCACAATAAAACAGACAAACCAGCAAACAAACAAATAAACAAAAAACCTTGGTTTCCAGTGGCCTCAATTAAGAGCAAAAATTTGGGATAACCCCTCCTGTCCTCCCACTTTATCGAAGGCAAAGTGGAGACTTGGGGACATTCATGTAACAGACACTGCTCAGGTCTGAGAACCTGCTGGGGTCTCTTAACCTCCCCTTCCCCAAATGTTCCTATGTGTGTTTTAAGGTCCCCTTCCATTTAATCAGCCTGACCCAGGCCGGGGAAGGGTATCTTTCTTTTTTAATCTCTCTTTCAGGTGAGAAATGAAGCTGAAATATTTATGGCTTTTGGTTACTTCTTTAATAAATGACTCCCTGCAATGTGATTCCAGGAAAATGATGCTTCAAGGGATAATGTGTTGGAGAGAGTGGTGACTGGGCAGAATTATCCATTGTGGTGAGAGAGAGTCCATGGTGGGCATTTCCAGAAGACGAGATGTTGTCAGAGGAATGTCCGTAGAAGAGGACACGTGATGGGAAATGTCTTTCATGGACGTTGCAGTTCAGTCATGCACCACTAACCGCAGGGACATGTTTTGACAGATGCGTGGTTAGGCGATTCTGTCCTTGTGTGATCACAAACCTAGATGGTGTGTCCTTCCACACCCCCGGGCTGTCTGGTATAGACTATGGCTCCCAGGCTGCACACTTGCACACTGTGTATTGTAGCACAACGGTAAGTATTTGGGTATGTAAGCACGGAAAAGGTACAGTACAATATGGGATTATGATGTTCTGGGCCCACTTTCTTGCCCAGCCTGTCATTGACCGAACATGGTAATGCGGCGCTCATCTGTGCTCAGGGATGAAGAAACACTTCTCCTCTCCACGGTTCCTGCTTGTTTACTATTTCAAGCAGAAGTAGTGCTGAGACAGGCCCCAGAACTTGTCAGGCTTCTTTGAGACTATGAAATATTTTTTGGAAGAACAATTCCTTTTTATGACACTCTTAATGTGTCATGAAGGAAGACAAAATAATGACTAGGAGTGTTGCACAGCGTGTGGGAGGAGGAAGGAGTCTCCGTGATGTGATAATCCAATTTCTTCATTTTTAGAGGTGAGGAAACTGAGGCTTAGAGGGGTAAGGGAGGTCACTGCAGATCCCACAGCGAGTTTGCACGTAAGTGAGTTTGCAGGTCTGTTTCCCGTCTGGCGCTGCAGCTGGGCACCAGCACAAGATGATGCATTCCCAGCCCTGGCACCGAAGGCAGCCACCCCCTGTCCCAGTGAGCACTGCTCACCTGGGCTTTGTTCTTGGCTGGCCCTGGTACAGCAGGTTCGCCCAGCTGGCCCTGGCTCCTCGGAGAGCATGAGTCATGGGCTCTTGCCCCGAGGGCTCTGATTCATTTCTAGCCATGATTGCATCAGGGTGCACATGTGCCTCTGTGAGCGACGTGGGCCCATGTCAGATGTGTGGGAGTTTACCTGCCACCCCCTGGTCCACTGCAGTTAAAGAATAATTAAGCATAGAAAGAGACACCTGCTTGGGCTGAGTACAGACTAGAGGGCCTGTCCTCTTAAAGGTTATGAATGCAGCTATAGGAAACATTAAGAATTAAAAACATGATTACATTAGGCGTTTGCTTGCTGTTCCACGGGTCCTTACTAGCATCGCATCCGTGAATAGAATGAAGGCAGCATTTTAACTGTCTCCTTGTAAGAGCGGCCGGGCAGGGTACTCACATTTGCTGGGAAAGTGGTTGGAGATCTGGAGATAAAAGGCTTTACAGGAGGGAAAGGTTATTGTTATTATTTTGAACTTTGAGAGTCGTTTCCTTTTTGCATATTTATGATATTAATATAATCTTTATAGATGGCTTAATGTGCAAGTTGCTAAGCACATTGCCCAATGGAAAAAAAAAGAATTATACAACTACGGTGATGATAAGGCAGTTTTCTGCTACATTTAATTATCTCTGATTTAAATGGGAGGACTTGAAGAAATCTCAAAAATACACTGGAAAAGCTTCAAGAATAAGATAGTTTAATTTTAAGATTTATGTTTTAGGTAAAGACCAAATCATATTGGTCCTTAAAAAATATAAAATAGATTAAGGTGTGATTAAAAATTTTCATCGTTGTGTGATATTTGTTGGGATGTTGAAATGGGTAAGACTGAAAACAGAAGGAGATGTAGTCTTAAAAACAGCGTGTGAAAAGGCAGAGGTTTGGAGACCTTTAGAGAAATAAATGTGGAGTTGGCCTAAACCTCTCTGAGCAGTGAGCTGCTGCCCAGGGGGTGGCTGTCCTTTCCTCCCTCCCTCCCTCCCTCCCTCCTTCCCTCCCTCCCTCCCTCCCCTTATCATCCCTGAGATAATGCCCAGGGAAGGTACCAGGAACTTTGGCCTGGGTTTTACGTACCTTGAATAGAAGAACTTGGGCACCATTCTTCTTAAATATAATTGCAACTGTGGCTTTGGGCCTGTAGATCAGGTTTGATCAATTCATAAGCCAAGTGGGGATGAGGCCCACTGAGTCCCTGGGTTGAAGTGTGCTGCACACGCAGTGTCCTGCTATGGAAGTCTGCTTCATCCAACTCTGAACTGGCTCAGCTGCTTATTTCTGATCTCCGGCTTTTGTGGGGTCCTCACTGTAGCCCATAACTCTTTGTTTTTTTCCCCCTCAAGAGAATATTAAAAATTTTCACTGTTCTAACTCCAAACAACCTTATACTTGGCTCATGATATTATTACCCTCTAATTCACAGGAAAAATGTAGCCTATCAGTCGTCAGGAGCTCTCTCAGCTTCTTGCTTCCTACCTCGGACACAGCAACAGCCATATCCACCCCCTTCCTCCCTCCCTCCGTCCTTCCTTCCCTCCCTCCCTTCCGTCCTTCCTTCTTCCACTTAAAAACGCTTTAGTATCCAGACCTAGCCCCCACATACATGCTTTGGGTTGCATCACACCCACTCCCATCTCTAATCCTCCCTGTATTTAGTGTGTGCAGTCACTCTTTTCCACCTGTTCCTTGTTCTCAGCACATAAACACAGTCGAACCTCTGTAAGTTGGCCCTCCAAGGAACGTAACCAGCTGGTCAACATACGCAGGTGTCCACATCAGGGACTAGGCCTTCTGTACTGATACGTACGTGATGCAGTGCTCGTCTGCTCTATGAAAATTGGGTCAGCTTAAGGAGGGGCACAATGTAGGGAGGTGGTCAACTGCGGAGGTTCTACCATATATCCAATTCTCTCTCATTTTACATAAGATACACACAACTTTTCCTTGACCTAGAGTGTCCTAGTTACCATCCAGACTCCTTTCCATACACACACGGCATAGCTCGTACTCATGGCTTCTACCTCCCTATCTTTCATTTATTACTCAATTTAGTTCCATCTCACTTCCACTCCTACCCTTCCCCAGGAAATGCTCTCACCAAGATCTTCCGGCACTTTTTAAGCTCTAAATCTAATGGCGTTTTTGTTCGGCTTCGGATGACTTGACATTAGGGAAAGTGCTTCATCATCTTGACTCCTCCCTCTCTCTCACATCCCACATCTGGTCCACAGCAGAGTATGTCAGCTTTACTTTTAAAATCTAGCCAGAGTTCAAGTACTTCGCGCCATCCCACTGCCACCTGTTCCCAGTTGCCATCACTTCTCGCCTGGATAGTGGTTATCAACCCACAGCCAAAGTTTAGCGCTTAAGTTAGCTCGTGCTACTCCTCTCCTCAGCCCCCTCCGGTGCTTCCATCTCACTTAGAGTAGAAGCCGGAATTCTTAGAACAACCCACGGTGCTCTACATGATACCCCCTTGCACATCTGTTCTCATCTTCTACCATGCCTCCACCTCACGGGAGCCAGGACGAGCCTGAGGCAAGAAAAATGCCAAGGATGCCAGATTTAAGAATTGAAAACAACTGATGGCCTTTACAAATCCCTCTTAACATTCTGCTTTTCTTGCTTCTGTTGCCTGGTTTACCTTTAACTTCTTCGACTTCCTCCTTAATTCCCTGTCCCCCACCCCATCTCAGCAGAAAGGTGTAGTCCGATTTTTGCTGTGCAGATATGGAGTTAGCTTGAGAGAGTTCGATTTTTGTTTCTAGAACCACATGGCCATAGATAAGTTACTTAAACTTTTTAAGCCTCAGTTTCCCCGTTTGCAAAATGTAAATAGTAGTATGTCCTCTGCAGTGTTGTTATGAAGTTTAAATAAGTCCTATGAGCATTTAGTGCAGTACCTGACACACAGTAGGTTGTCAGCAGTACTAGCGGAAGGACTGACATCACCCCTGTACGCATCACCTTAAAGCCCACCAACCTCCCTGTCAAACCATTTGAGCTTTTCCAAAACAAGTTCAAAATAATAATTTCTGGTACATAGTGAGTAATTTTGTCTCTCAAGGTAGAGAACAGAATGACGTATTTCACATTTCCTTTCTTATAGGAAAAATTTTACAGGTCACCACTTTTACCAAGAAGCTAAAGAACAAAGTTAATTAACACATTATTCCCGGAAATAAAGGGGAATAAGACATTAGCAAAATCCCTTCATCAAGTCACATGTTGAAGTCACATAAGATCAATGACATAAAAGATGAAAGAGAAATTGCAACCACATGTGTGCAGACTAGCAGATATTTTTCCTTTGCACATCAGTGGATGGTATCATGGTGACCGTGTGGCATATGCATACAAGCTCAAAGACTTTAAGTTATATTTTTCTAAAACTCCATGCTCCTGGGAGAAAGAATTTTGTTTAGTTAAGAATTATTTCGTGAGTCATACTGTGACATGCAGTGTTAGGATGGATACTGATGGAACACTAGTTCTGGGCTCAACAAGGAACTAGGAGTTCCTTCTGGCTGGGATACTGTGTCCTCAGATTTTATCATGGCCATTTACTTCTTGTTACTGTGTACCAGCTCCCTAATCAACTAGCGTCAGAAACTCACTACAATCATTCTCCATCTCGTTACCCTGTCTTTTTATTTTTTTCTTCAGATTTTATTGCCCTGAAATTATTTTGTTTTCTTTTTGCTTCTTGTTTACCATCTGTCCTCTTTCTCCATGATATAAGTTCCATGGGAACATGGGTCTTGTTTGTTCCTAGAACCTGTAACAGAGCCTGACCCTTGAAAACACATTGTCAACATTTGCTGAATAAGAGCTCGTATATGGATGCCAAGTCACATGCAATTTCACTTGCAGGTAATAACTAGTAATTAACAATATGCTCCCTTAACTTGATTGTGTGTTGGAGGAAATCGTTAAAATTTGTGAATATGATAAAATCATGGACAAAATTCTGTGCTTTCAGGATGCTATAAAAAAATGGTAAGATTATTTTTTTCTGTAAAGGTCCAAGGGATATAAAGCACAGGTAGTCACACCTGCATTGAAATGAGGGAAGAAATGGAATCAGGATTTTTTTTTTTTTTCTAGAAAGGAGGTAATTGTTTTTCATCTGGGGATATTCTTTTTTTTTTTTTATTGTTGGGGATTCATTGAGGGTACAAAGAACCAGGTTACATTGATTGCATTTGTTAGGTAAAGTCCTTCTTATAATTGTGTCCCACCCCCAATAGGTGTGTTACACACCATGATCCCCCTTTCTCTCTCTGCTCTCCCCTTCCCCCACCCCCCACTGTGTACCAGGTCATTAATTGTCCTCATATCAGAATTGAGTACATAGAATTCTTGCTTCTCCATTCTTGTGATGCTTTACTAAGAATAATGTGTTCCACTTCCATCCAGGTCAATACAAAAGATGTAAAGTCTCCATCTTTTCTAATGACTGAATAGTATTCCATGGTATACCTATACCACAGGTTGTTAATCCATTCCTGGGTTGGTGGGCATTTAGGCTGTTTCCACATTTTGGCGATTGTAAATTGAGCTGTGATAAACAGTCTAGTGCAAGTGTCCTTATGGTAAAAGGATATTTTTTCTTTTGGGTAGATGCCCAGTAGTGGGAGTGCAGGATCAAATGGGAGATATACTTTGAGTTCTTTGAGGGTTCTCCATACTTCCTTCCAAAAAGGTTGTATCAGTTTGCAGTCCCACCAGCAGCATAAAAGTGTTCCCTTCTCCACATCCACGCCAGCATCTGCAGTTTTGAAATTTTGTGATGCGGGCCATTCTCTCTGGGTTAGATGATATCTCAGTGAGGTTTTGATTTGCATTTCTCTCAGTTTGTAAAAAATTAATGAAATAATACAAAAAAGCACCCAGAGAGAACAATGTAATAAACATCCATATATAGATTCATCATTTGGCTTTGTTAAGGGTTTTGGTGCCACAGTAGCCTCAGGTTTTTTTTAATGAGTTGATATATTTAAGAATCAGTTAAAATTCCCTAGAAACTCCTCCCAGATGCCATTCACATCCCACTGTGGCAAAGAGTTAGGGCTTACTAAGTATCTGTTAACTTGGGGTCATGCGAAGCTTTGGCCAACAAACTGTGAAGGGAAGTCATTTCTGGTCAAGGAGTCAAGAATGAGAGTAACCTCCCACCTATTTTGAGGCAATGCATCTCAGACGTCACATGTCCCAAGTGTCAAGACATGAGGGCTTCCTGACTCACATCAGGTGAGCGAAGAATATATCTTCATACTTTTAAAGTACTGGGACTTTTTTTTTTTTTAGACAAAATCTCACTCTGTTGCCCAGGGTAGACTGCTGTGTTGTCACAGTCACAGCAACCTCAAACTTGTGGGCTCAAAGGATCCTCTTGCTTCAGCCTCCCAAGTAGCTGGGACTACACCCATCCACCATAATGCCCAGCTAATTTTTCTATTTTTAATAGAGATGTGTCTTGGTCTTGTTGAGGCTGGTCTCAAACTCCTGAACTCAAGGAATCCACCTGCCTCAGCCTCCCAGAGTGCTAGGATTACAGGTGTGAGCCACCCTACCCAGCTGGGATGTTCTTATTGTCACATAGCCTATTCCATCTGGATTTACATAGGAATCACTGTGTTTAATTTGGTATTTGTTACTGCTATTACTGTTTCAATAACATTGCTTCATGTATATAATTGACAGGTAAGACGTAGGTGGTTATACTGTACTTAAACATAATAGAAATTATGTCATACTCTAACATAATTGTACCACTTTACCCATGAACATGAGTTTTTGGGGATTTATTCATGTTGAGACACATAGACTTAAGTTCATTTATTTAAAATATATTACAATTCACTAAGTCGTGGAAGAAGCCCAAGTGCCCATTGACCCACGAATGGATTAATAAATTATGGTATATGTACACCATGGAATACTATGCAGCCTTAAAGAAAGATGGAGACTTTACCTCTTTCATGTTTACATGGATGGATATTCTTCTTAGCAAAAGTATATCAAGAATGGAAGAAAAAGTATCAAATGTACTCAACCCT
>CAUYRH010151205.1:0-10165 GCA_963574655.1 Perodicticus potto
ACGGGGAAAGACCGGGAGAGGAACGGAGAGAGCATCTCTCTCCCCACTTGAAATCTCTCCCTCTACCAGGAGCTTTGGTGTTTTCTGTATTCTTTTCTGTAAATCAATTCTGTCTTACCACGGAGGAGTGGGGGGGGGGGGAAATAATGTAATGAAGAATAATAAAATACATATATGAAAAAAGAAAAAAAAAGAAAGTGGGTTTGAACCCAGGTCTGTCTAATTTCAAAGTCAAAATTCCTTACCTCTATGATATACTAGCTCTCCATGCGAACATGCTTTAAAATGTATCAGATTAAACCAGATATAATTGTTGTCTTTGGGGGTAAAACTGTCAAATATCATCAGTTTTATTTAACTCAATCTAATTATTAATTGCTTTCTTTATCCTTTTTAGTATGAGAAAACCACAGTTACCCATAATGAGTTGATAGAATTCCAGTCAAAAGAAAAGAAATTTTCTATTTTATTTAGCATATGTAGCCTTGATATAGATTTTTTTAACTACCATTTTAGTCAAAATATTGAAATAATTCAATGATCACAGTTTCATACCTGGATTTGGAAACCACTAACCTACCCAATTTCCCAACTTTTTATTTTTATTGATAGAAAATTAAGGACCAAGATGACAGAACTAGAAAGTGACAACACAGGATTGGAACCATTTCCTCTGACTCTGCTCCACAGGAGAAAACACTTATGAGAGCATCTAAGATTTGTGCATTTGAAATATAGTTTGCCCATAACAAATAATTTCTGGATAAATTATTTGTCTAAATGTTTATATGTGCCTAGGATATGTACAGAGGCTCTGGAACTCTGAATTTCTATTAGTCCGATTTTATTAAGTGAGTTGGATGTAGAATGGAATGCATGGTTATTCCTATTTAGATGAAATGAGGACAACGATTTCACAGAGAATATTTCTTCACTATTCTGGATCATTTGCTCATTCCTTACATACAAAGTCTTCCAAAAACCAGCAAACTGAGACGCCTAGAAGATAATGAATTTAAAGGAGACTATTAATCAAAGATCATATAATCGGAGTAGAGATGAGTTCCAAGGTTTGGGGTTTGGAGTAAAATGGTTTATTTACTATTTGCGTAGAGTCGTCAAAGAAGACAAAAGTCACTCTGCATTCTGTGGATGTTTTTTCGGAAGTCATCTGTCGGGCATGAAGTCTGCTGTGACACGCTATTCATGAGACATAAGATGCCAGTTACAGATTGGTCACAATACTGAGTTAACCTCGAGAGAACTTTGGAAAGGTGTTTCAGTTAATAGACGATTTAGCAGCAACAGCCGAAAAGAAATCTCAGCACCAAATTTCAGCCTCAATTTATCAATAGCAACATTTCTACAAGTTAAAATTGCTATTTTACTTGCGTAAAATATGTATAAAAGTTATTCATCAAGTAAAATACATGGCTTCCTTCAGGAGCAAGTCATTTATAAACGCTTGTAGTCCCTTAGCTACTACTGGCCTGTCAAGCCCAGGGAGCTTCAGTGCTAACAGTGGCATTTGAGCCAGCCAGCAGAGCTCACGTTTCAAAGTCTTTGCTCCCTGCCCTCCAGGATTAATGTTCTGAGGATTACACTATATTATCTTGTATTTTTCCAGCACCTTTCTCCAGAGAATTGAGAAGGGCTTACAGGCTTGTACTCTAATCCTCACAAATAGTTCTGTAAGATAAAGTAAATAAGGGACGAGAATTGTTCTCCTTATTTTTCCTGAGAAGCAAAGCTTCTAAGGAAATATTTAACCCTGTACATCTGCCTACATATTTTCCAGTGAATGGAGCAGCTGGTCTAGTGGCAATAACCAGAGTTCCAGTCCTGGCCCTGGCCCTTGCCTCCCTATCACTATAGACTTTTTCCCTAAATTTCACCATTTCTTCAGCTGTCAAAGCTGTCAAAGAGGGCCTGCCCCTAGCATTTATGGTGCCCAGGGTACAAATTCAAATGGACACCCCCAGATGATCTGCTTTTCCCTCCTCCCCCCCCACACTCTTCTCCATATGAAGGACCTCATGTGGATGCCTACTGTGTACACCTACCTTCCCAGATAAACGTCCCTCAGCCAAACTCATGGTTTAGTGGTGAAAGCTTAGAACTTCCTGGGGTCTTTTGTACCTAAAATGCAGTCAAGAGGGACTGACCCTGGACAGGGGAAGCCCTTTGCCACTCACACTCCTTGCCCCTTGAATAGTAACAAGGCTGGAGGAAGAGTACAAGGGACCCTTCCAAAATTCAGCACCCTCAGCAAAGATCTAGTCGCCCGGGTCTGAGGTATCTTGGACACTGATGCACTGGCCAGAGTTGCCCTACGGTTGAAAGAATTGCCTCAAACATGTCATTTCACCTTCCTAGGGATAGTTTGCATCCAATGATTGATTAACACAGGCGTATGAAGTCCTGGGCCCCTCATCTCAACTCTGGAAATCTCTGAAGAGTCATCCTGGCTTCAGAGCTCCTGAAGCACAATTTCTCTTCTGCCCAATTCTGCAGCCTTTCCTTCCCCGCCCCAGAAGTGGATTTCAATGGCACCCTAATAAACTTCCTGCACACTCTCCCTTCTCAGAGTTGACTTCTTAGGGAATCTGACCTTCAGCAAAAGGTGAAACTGGAAACACCTCCAAAGGATACTTGAAAAATAAATATATATACACACACACGTCACTATGAAAGTTTTGAGACATACTGTGTTATAGTCTATTATTGCACTCCCAAAAAACACAGTCAGCACAGCTTCCTATGAGCAGAGAAAGGAAAGGAGTGAGAGGGGTGGGGTCTTGGTGTGTGCCACACCTTTTGGGGGCAAAACACGATTGTAAGACGGAGTTTACGTACATAACAAGTGTAATCAGTGTAACCTGGTTTCTTGTACCCTCAATGAATCCCCAACAATAAAAAAAAAAAAAAAAAAAAACAGAAAGGGGAGAAATGTGAATCCCCAGTAGAAAAACCAAATACTTCCAGTTTCCAAAAAGCAAAAGTAAAGTTATTTTGCAGAGAAAGCTCAGCATTATACTTCTCATCTGCAAAACGAGGTATTAGAAGAAAAGGAAACAAAGACTTCAAAGTGTTAAAATTCAAATAATTTGAAACTAATTTTAATGTGTTAAGGAAGTAATGTTCTATTTTTTAGTGATAGAATAGCATTGTGGTTATGTTCCCGCCCCCCCAAAAAATGTCTTTATCTTTCTATCTTTCAGAAATACATTAAAGAATATTTACTGTTTATGGACAAAATTATCTGACGTCTGGGATCTGCTCCAGAATAATCCAATGTAGACAGAGGTTTGAGGTAGAAGGAATGGAGAGCAGTTTAGATAAATCAAGAGTGGCTGAGCAGTCAGTACAAAGGGTTCCTCATACCATTCTTTATACATGTGTATATAACTGAAATTTTAATGAAAAAGTCAAAAGAATTAGAATTAAAATAATTAAATCTGGAACACTAAAATAAAAACATTTTTCAGAAAAAAAAAAAAAGAAATTACTTAGAGGTATAAGAATAGTTAAAGAGGCCAGGCGCGGTGGCTCACACCCATAATCCTAGCACTCTGAGAGGCAGAATACCTGAGCTCAGGAGTTCGAGACCAGCCTGAGCAAAAGCAAGACACCTGTCTCTACTAAAAATAGAAAAACTAGCCAGGGATTGTGGTGGGTGCCTATAGTCCCAGTTACCCAGGAAGATGAGGCAAGAGGATCTCTTGAACCCAAGAGCGTGAGGTTGCTGTGAGCTATGATATGCCAGAGCACTCTACCAAGGGTGATAAAGTGAGACTCTGTCTCAAAAAAAATAAATAAATAAAACAGAAGAGGTAAACGAGAAGTAAAATTATTTCTACTTGCAAATGAAAAATATCATTCCTAGATGACCACAGAGAATAATACAACTTAAACATAAAAACATAAACATTAAAAAATGCAGTAAAGTAGCAGGATATAAAATTAACATACAAAAATCAATAGCCTTCATGTATAAAAACAATAATCAGTTAGAGAAAACATCATTTATAACAACAAAGAAAACTACATACTTAAACTTAGCATGTGTAAAACTTGTATGAGAAAAAATTTTTAAACACTTTTAAAAGACAGTGAAATAGACTTTAATAAATATAAAGACATTGTCTCTTCTTGGATAAAAAACTAAATATTATTAAATTGCCCAATCCTTCTAGATTAATTTATAATTTTAACACAATACCCCCTCAAAAAACAATAAGTTTTTCTGTGAAAATTTGAAGTTTGAAACTACACTTCACATGGAAAAAAAATATGAAAAATAGCCAGGAGAACAGAAAAAAAAAAATTCTAACACACCAAACATACCTAACAGACATTAAAATATATTATAAAGCCTTTATAATGAAAAGTGTGATGCTGGCACATAAATAGACAAATGAACCAGTGGAACAGAACAGGAAGCTTGGAATAGCCTCAAGTACATAAACAGACTTGATCAAGATGACATCTCCAATTGTCAGGACAAAGATGAACTTTTTAAAAATCACAGGAAATCAAGTCGGGGGGGAGCCCACCTAATGGGCACTAGTGAACACTATTCGGGTGATGGGCACATTTATAGCCCTGACTCAGGCCATGTAACAAAAATATTTGTAATATCTTAGTTTTTTTTTTTTTTTTTTTTTTTTTTGAGACAGAGCCTCAAACTGTCACCCTGGATAGAGTGCCATGACATCACAGCTCACAGCAACCTCCAATTCCTGGGCTCAAGCGAGTCTCCTGCCTCCACTTCCCAAGTAGCTGGGACTACAGGTGCCCGCCACAACGCCCGGCCATTTTTTGGTTGCAGCCTCATTGTTGCTTGGCAGGCCCAGGCTGGATTCGAACCCACCACCTCAAGTGTATATGGCTGGTGCCTTAGCCACTTGAGCCATAGGCGCCGAACCAATATCTTAGTATTTTGAAATTTTTTTTTTTTAAAGTTGAGCTTTTGAGGCTCGGAGCCTGTGGCTCAAGTGGCTAAGACGCCAGCCACATATACCTGAGCTGGCGGGTTTGAATCCACCCTGGGTCCACCAAACAACAATGATGGCTGCAACCAAAAAATAGTCCGGCCTTGTGGCGGGCGCCTGTAGTCCCAGCTACTTGGGAGGCGGAGACAGGAGACTCGCTTGAGCCCAGGAGTTGGAGGTTGCTATGAGCTGTGATGCAAAGGCACTCTAACCAGGGGACAGCTTGAGGCTTTGTCTCAAAAAAAAAAAAAAAAAAAAAAAGTTGAGCTTTTAAATCAGTAGTTCTCAACCTTCCTAATGCTACAATGTATTTTCATTGTTACAAAGGGGTTGTGGCCCACAGGTTGAGAACCGCTATTTTAAATAAATGATACTAGGGCGGCGCCTGTCGCTCAAAGGAGTAGGGCACCGGCCCCATATACCGGAGGTGGCGGGTTCCATCCTGGCCCCAGCCAAAAACTGCAAAAAATAAATAAATGAATAAATGATCCTGGGAGAACTAAGCAGCCATTAGGAAAAGATAAAGTTTGATTTAAATGTCATATGATATATAATAAACTTGAATGGATTAGAAAACTAGATGTAAAATATAAAACCAGTTGAAAACTTAAGTCCCACAAAAGCCTGCACTCAGATGTTTACAGCAGCTTTATTCATAATTGCCAAAACCTGGAAGCAACCAAGATGCCCTTCAGCAGAATAAATAAACTCTGGTATACTCAGATAATGGAATTTATTCAGTGTTTAAAAAAAAATGGGCAATCAAGCCACAAAAAAACATGGAGGAATCTTAAAATGTATATTACTAAGTGAAAGGTGCCAATCTGAAAAGGCTATAATTATATAACATTATGAAAAAGGCAAAATATGAAGACTTTAATAAAAAGATTAATGGTTGCCAAGGGGAGTGAGAAGGAAGCAGGAGATAAATAATTGAAGAACCAAGCATTTTTAAGAGAGGTGAAACTGGGCGGTGCCTGTGGCTCAGTGAGTAGGGCGCTGGCCCCATATACTGAGGATGGTGGGTTCAAATCCTACCCCGGGCAAACTGCAACAAAAATGTAGCCAGTGTTGTGGCGTGCGCCTGTAGTTCCAGCTTCTCAGAGGCTGAGGCAAAAGAATCACCTAAGCCCAAGGGCTGGAGGTTGCTGCGAACTGTGATTGTCACAGCACTCTACTGAGGGCAACGAAGTGAGATTCTGTGTCTTAAAAAAAAGAAAAGAGAGGTGAAACTTTTTGATATGACACTATAATGGTGTATACATGTCATTGATACATTGTCAAAACACATAGAATATATATCACCAAGAGTGAACTCTAAGGTACACTACAGACTCTGGTGGCATGTCAAGGTAGGTGCTTCAACTGTAACAATACTGTAGTGCAGGATATTGATAATGGGAAAGGCTATGCATGTGTAGAAGCAAGGGACATTTTGGAAACAGCAAGTTCACAGCAAGGGAATTTTGCTGTGAACTTAAAGTCTACTTTTTAAATGAAGTAAAATATAAAGTCTATTTTATTTTATTTTGAGACAGGATCTGCTTTGTCTCTCAGGCTAGGGGTGCAGTGGCTTGATCCTAGCTTTACTGCAACATTCAACTCTGGGGCTCAAGTGATCCTCCCACCTCAGCCTCACAAAGTGCTGAAATTACAGCCAATGCACTGGGCTGAAAGTCTGTTCAAAAAAATAAAGTAAAAAATAAAGCCTATTTAAAAAAAATAAGAAATAAAGTATATTAAAATATATATAATAGAACCATGTAAGTACTAGAAAAAATCAAGAGAATTCTTTAGCCTCTGTGTGATGAAAGCTTTCTATGTATGCTTAAGTCAAATCTAGAGACAATAAAAGGGAAGATCAATAAATTTACTGAACAAAAATAATTTTTTACACACACACAAAAAAAACAAAGCCAAAAGACAACTGAAAACTAGGAGAAAATATTGTAACACATTCTTGGGAGAGAATTCTTGGATCTCTGCATTCCTATATTTCTTTCTCCATATGCCAAGGCCTTAAGGCCCTGACCATATTTTTACCTGAACTGGCTTTAAATTACTCTAGAAATAAAAGAAGGGGAGAGAAGAAATAAAACAAGAGTAGCAGAATGTTGATAAATGTTGAAACTGGGCAATGGTATACAGAGATTATTTATACTATTCTCTTTGGTGTATGCTTAAAATTTTCAAAAATTGAGATAAAATTAACAATGTATACATTTATCATTTGACTCAAAGATCCCACTGCTAGGAAAATCTACCCCTAAAACTTACTTTCAACAATATGAAAATCATATGCATAAGATTATTTATTGTAGGCTCGGCACCTGTGGCTCAACGGGCTAAGGCACCAGCCACGTACACCTGAGCTGGCGGGTTCGAATCCAGCCCGGGCCTGCCAAGCAACTATGACGGTTGCAACCAAAAAAACGGCCAGGCGTTGTGGCGGGTGCCTATAGTCCCAGCTACTTGGGAGGCTGAAGCAGGAGACTCGCTTGAGCCCAGGAATTGGAGGTTGCTGTGAGCTGTGATGCCACAGCACTCTATCCAGGGTGACAGCTTGAGGCTCTGTCTCAAAAATAAATAAATAAATAAAATAAAAATAAATAAATAAATAAAAGATTATTTATTGTAGCAGTGTTTGTAATTGAAAATATTGAAACAACCTAAAGTTCATACCCAGGATAATGGTACACCTATAAAACCATGGCTTACTATGCAGCTTTAAAAAAGGAGTGAGTGGCTCGGCACCTGTGGCTCAATGGGCTAAGACACCAGCCATGTACACCTGAGCTGGCAGGTTTGAATCCAGCCTGGGCCCGTCAAACAACAATGACGGCTGCGACCAAAAAATGGCCAGGTGTTGTGGCAGGCATCTGTAGTCCCATCTACCTGGGAGGCGGAGGCAAGAGACTCGCTTGAGCTCAGGAATTGGAGGTTGCTGTGAGCTGTGATGCCACAGCGCTCTATCCAGGGTGACAGCTTGAGGCTCTGTCTCAAAAAAAATAAATAAACAAATAAATAAAAAAAGAGTGAGGAAGATCTCAATGAATTGATTTGAAATAATTTCTGAGATATACCATTAAGTGAAAAAAGCAAAGTATAAAATACATCTATATTATGCTACCTTTCATATGAGAAGGAAGGAAGGGTAAGAGAAAATATTCATGATTTTGCCCACTTATACAAAAACATACAGAAAGAATAAACTAGAAATTCATCAGACTGTTTACCTCTAAGCAGGGCTCAGTAGGAGCAGGGTAGTAAGGGTGGGGGACAGTAGTAACAGTTCTCTGAGTGTACCTTTCTGTACATCTTTGATTGTTAGAACTGTTAGAACTATAGTAATGTTTCATATACATAAGAAAAATTAGAATCAATCAGTACTGAAGGGAGATCCCCAAATGGAAGACCAACTAATAAATCAACCAAATTATCTTATGAAAGAATAACATAGCTACCTGAAAAAAGGTAGGAAAGAAAAGAACTAACCTAAGTAGCTCTGGAAAAGAATTTTTTGCTGGTATAAAGCTGAAAACAAAAAGAATAGTACATAAATACTTCAGTTAATAAAATTTGTCTTCCACATTTTTATGAGTTAATGAATCTGCAAAAGACGTTTCCTTTGGCTGAGTTGCTCACTACACAGAAAGCCAGTTACTAGGATAATAAGGACTGTCAAAGAAGAAAGGAAATGTATAGCAGAGGGTGTCAACCAGGAGGTGGGAGGATTACATTGCCTTAAATCTGCCTCCCCAGCTGATGGGATCAAGAGTTTTTCCGCTGAGTTGCTCACCACACGGAAAGCCAGTTACTAGGATGATGATTGTCAAAGAAGAAAGGAAATGTATAGCAGAGGTTGTCAACCAGGAGGTGGGAGGATTACATTGCCTTAAATCTGCCTCCCCAGCTGATGGGATCAAGGGTTTTTCTAGAGAAGAAATGAATAACTGCATGAAGTGAGTAAGCATCATTGTATGTTTGGGGCTGAGTGCAGGGCACAGTGAGAAATCATTTTGGCATACACACTGCATCATCAAAAAATGGCCAATAAGCCTCTCCCAGGGTGGAGTTTTTAATACTGTAATGAGCTAGGGGTTAACATTGGTCATCCCTTTGGTCTTGTGTGCAGGCAAGATGTGGAGAATAGGTTGCTCAGCAGCTCCTTGGGCAAGATCTGTGGTGCAGTGCAACTTAATCCTACCTTCTCTGAACTGACAGATGGTTTAAGGCCTGGTAGTTATCTCATGTCTGCAAGGAAGTTCTGCCCATTACTGGAAAAGAAAAAAAGAAACCTCAAAAAGGAATGGATCAATGAAAGTTACAAAGTTCTGGTCAGCAAATGTTACTGGCCCGGAAACTTGAAACATAAGAGAATTACCAAACGTTTTTGGGCTCAGGGCCTGTGGCTCAAAAGGCTAAGGCGCCAGCCACGTAAACTGAGCTGGTGGGTTTGAATCTGGCCCAGACCCGCCAAACAACAATGACGACTGCAACCAAAAAATTGCCGGGCATTGTGGCGGGCGCCTGCAGTCCCAGCTACTTGGGAGGCAGAGGCAGGAGATTCACTTGAGCCCAGAAATTGGAGGTTGCTGTGAGCTGTGATGCCACGGCACTCTATCCAGGGAGACAGCTTGAGGCTCTGTCTCAAAAAAAAAAAAAAAATGTTTTTGTTCATGGAGCTGGTTATAGTTCTGAGAATCTAATTTCTTTTCTTTTCTTTTCTTTTCTTTTACATTTACAGGTGTTTATTAGGTTTCCACTTTTTGTCTTCACAGAATTAAAAAGGTTTAAAATTTAATAACAATAACAGTGTTTAAGATAAGGACTAGTGGGCGGCGCCTGTGGCTCAAAGAAGTAGGGCTCCGGCCCCATATGCCAGAGGTGGCAGGTTCAAACCCAGCCCCGGGTTTGAACTGCAAAAAAAAAAAAAAAAAAAAAAAGATAAGGGCTAGAAACAAAAACCTCGGAAAGAATGAATGAAGATAAATACATTCAGAAAAGAAATCAGATGATTACTGCATTGAAATATCAATAATATTAATATTTTTATTTGCAATATTAATAATAAAGCAAAGAAAGTAACATTCACATTGTCAAATAAGAATATGTCTATTATAGAATGCTTTAACTCTGAGGCTCAGTATGGAGTCATCAGTTAAATTCTT
>CAUYRH010151209.1:0-13748 GCA_963574655.1 Perodicticus potto
GTTGTGGCGGGCGCCTGTAGTCCCAGCTACTTGGGAGGTGGAGGCAAGAGACTCGCTTGAGCCCAGGAATTGGAGGTTGCTGTGAGCTGTGATGCCACAGGACTCTACCCAGGGTGACAGCTTGAGGCTCTGTCTCAAAAATAAATAAATAAATAAATAAAGCTCTCTCTTCTCTTCTCTTCTCCTCCTCCTCTCCCTCCTGTCCCCCCGTGTGTCTTCTCTCTCTCTCTCTCTCTCTCTCTCCCCCCCTCCTTAGTGCTGCGCTGCAGCTTCCCCACCACTAAAGACCGTTCGTACAAGCAAAAAAAAAAAAGGCATTTTTTTTAATGCTCATCTAAAATAAAGAAAAAAGAGGTGAGATATCACATGAAACTAAATCTAATATGCAGAATAATGCAAGACTCAAATAAAGTGAAGTCATTTACTAACAAGTGAACTAAATATAGGGCCCAAGTAGCTAGCACCTGGGAGTTTATAATATGCTAGCAGACTACTAAACCTCTTAAGTAGAATCCATAGACTACAAAGGGAAAGGAGGAAAAAAGCAATATTCTTTTCATGATGTTAAATAAAATTTTAAAATAATTTTTCCAGAAATAATTAACTAAAAGGAATCTTACATTTCACTAATTTAAAAAAATTTTTTTGTCAAGAACACAGTGGACTGGCTCGGCACCTGTGGCTCAAGCAGCTAAGGCGCCAGCCATGTACACCTGAGCTGGCAGGTTCGAATCCAGCCCAGGCCCGCCAAACAACAATGCCAGCTGCAACCAAAAAATGGCTGGGCGTTGTGCTGGGCGCCTGTATTCCTAGCTACTTGGGAGGAGGAGGCAGGAGACTCACTTGAGCCCAGGAATTGGAGGTTGCTGTGAGCTGTAATGCGACAGCACTCTACCCAGGGTGACAGCGTGAGGCTCTGTCTCAAAAAAAAAAAAAAGAACACAGTGGATCAAGTAAATCAAATTATGTGATATTAAAGGGCTGCTACCTTTAATCTGCAACAATAGCAGGTTACCTTTTAAATATCTAAAATAAAATGTTTTAAGGGCTCGGCGCCTGTGGCTCAACGGGCTAAGGCTCCAGCCACATACACCTGAGCTGGCGGGTTCGAATCCAGCCCAGGCCTGCCAGACAACAATGCCGGCTGCAACCAAAACATGGCTGTGCGTTGTACTGGGCGCCTGTAGTCCAAGCTTCTTGGGAGGCAGAGGCAGGAGACTCGCTTGAGCCCAGGAATTGGAGGTTGCTGTGAGCTGTGATGCTACAGCATTCTACCCAAGGTGACAGCTTGAGGCTCTGTCTCAAAAAAAAGTTTTAAGAATGATATCTAGGGCAGCACCTGTGGCTCAGTGAGTAGGGTGCCGGCCCCATATATAGAGGGTGATGGGTTCAACCCGGGCCCCTGACAAAACTGCAACAAAAAAATAGCCAGGAATAGTGGCAGGCGCCTGTAGCCTCAGCTTCTCAGGAGGCTGAGGCAAGAGAATCGCCTAAGCCCAGGAGCTGGAGGTTACTGTGAACTGTGATGCCATAGCACTCTACCGAGGGCAACAAAGTGAGACTCTATCTCTGAAAAAAAAAAGAAAAAGAATGGTATCTAGAGGCCGAGGCGGGTGGACTGCCTGAGTCACAGGTTTAAGACCAGCCTGAGCAAGAGCAAGACCCCTCCCCACCCCCGTCTCTAAAAAATACCTGGGTGTTGTGGCAGGTGCCTATAGTCCCAGCTGCTTGGGAGGCTGAGGCAAAAGGATTGCTTGAACCCAAGAGTTTAAGGTTGCTGTGAGCTAAGATGCCATGACACTCTACCAAAGGTGACCAAGTAAGACTGTCTCAAAAAAAAGAACAGTATCTAACATTCTACTGCTGAAACCATATAATCTGGAATATACTAAGAATAATTCAAGCTATATTCCTAATACATATTAGAATAAACTTTATTATTAAGGGGCATAAATTCCTTCTGATGACCTATTAATGGTAGGGCATATATTTAGTGTAAATTTTGGGAGCACCTTATTCATTCTCCTTTTCTTTTTTGAGACAGTCTCACTCTGTTGCCCCAAGCTAGTGTGCCATGGTGTCAGCCTAGCCCACAGCAACCTCAAACTCCTGGGTTCAAGAAATACTGCTTCAGCCTCCTGAGTAGCTGGACTACAAACGCCTAGCTAATTTTTCTGGTCTCATTCTTGCTAAGGCTGATCTCAACTCCTGAGCTTGAACAACCCTCCCATCTTGGCCTCCCAGAGTACCAGGATTACAGGTGTAAGCCACCGCCCCAGCCACTCCTCTGTTTTATACTAGGTACTACAACACAGACTTCTAAGAAGAGTAATCAGGTACAGTGCAAAGGCAGATGCAATACCAGAAAATAATTATCCCTCAGTGGGTCTAAATTTACAACCATCATATTCTAACAGTTCCTAACAAAAACTGCCATGTTTTATGTAGTTAGAAACTTATAAACGTACAATGTTAGCAGATCCTATATTTGCCTGTTATGTTGGGCCTTGCAAGGCTCTAGAGTACTCCAAGACTATAAACTTATTTTGACTGAAATGAAAATAATTCAGAAAATTATGAAACTATACTATAAATTCAAAAACATTTTAATATTCAAGAATAAATATTTGGTATTGTGAGTCTTTGGAAATCATTAGCTAGCCCCTCAGGCTATTGTACTTCAGAATAGTGTTATATTCATCATGACATTATAGCACTTTATCAATACAGCAGAACTTCCATAGTTGTTGACTACCTCCCTACACTGACCACCTCCTTAAGTTTTGACCTGATTTTCATAGACCAGACATCCAGCACATGTATGATCAGTACATTAGGCCTAGTTCCTTATCTTTAACCTTCTCCATATGCTGACCACTTTGTTACAGTCACTTGCGTGGTCACCTTACAGAGGTTCTACTGTACTTACATGGAAATTATTTTCTTCTTTAAATTCTCAGGACACGACAAACACCAAAATAGCATCACCCATGAAAAGGTGACCTAAACATTCATGGGAGTCACAGAAGTAAATACAAATCTTAAAATCATTAATCAGGGCTCGGCGCCCGTAGCACAGTGGTTACAGCACCAACCACATACACTGAAGCTGGTGGGTTCAAACCCAGCCCAGGTCAGCTAAACAACAATGACAAATACAAGAAAAAAAAATAGTTGGGCATTGTGGCAAACACCTATAGTCCCAGCTACTTGGGAAGCTGAGGCAAGAGAATTGCTTAAGCCCAAGAGTTTGAGGTTGCTGTGAGCTATAACGCCACAGTACTCCACCAAGGGCAACATAGTGAGACTCTGTCTCAAAAAAAAAAAGAAAAAAATTCATTGGCTCTGCCCCCGTAGCACAGTGGTTATGGTGCTATACAGAGAAGGTGGTGGGTTCAAACCCAGCCTGGGCCAGCTAATCCAACTGCAACAAAAAAATAGCCGGGCACTGTGGTGGGCACCTGTAGTCTCAGCTAGTTGGGAGGCTGAGGCAAGAGAATCACTTAAGCCCAAGAGTTTCGGGTTGCTGTGAGCTGTGATGCCACAGTACTCTACTGAAGGCGACACAGTGAGACTCTGTCTCAAAAAAAAAAAAAAAATCATTGAGCAGAATAACTATTTGTATAGAAAAAAACAGTGTAGAGTAAAAAAAAAAAAGGATAACTATTTGAATTCTCATACAGGTTAAGCATCCTAAATCCAAAAATCTGCAACTTTTTGAGTATTGACATGACATTCAAATTTTCAAATCTGGGATGTTCAATTGGTAATGCAAAGACTCCAAACTCTGAAAAAAATCTGAATTCCAAAAACTCTTGTGGTCCCAAGCATTTTGAATAAGGAATAGTTAACCTTTTATTCCAGCATCTCAAAGACTAAACAAGTATAGTTACGGTGCTGAAAGCATTCATAAGCTCATACAAAGTTATATTCCAGTCAACCTGGAAAAGTACATAACTTTTCCAAATGTTTAGTTGCATATGATGATGCCTTTAACAAACTATTTCTCAAGCACTGAAATATCCCAAGATATATTAAAAAAAAAAAAAACTACTGTAAATCAACACTTTTCCAACATTTAAAGACCTATGTTTATTAACCATTAATCAGTTATCATTCTTTCATGTCTTCTATTAATAATAAAAATAACAAGCAGAGCCTGTGGCTCAGTGAGTAAGGTGCCGGCCCCATATACCGAGGGTGGCGGGTTCAAACCCGGCCCCAGCCGAACTGTAACAAAAAAAAAAAAAAAAATAACTGGGCATTGTGGCGGGGCCTGTAGTCCCAGCTACTCAGGAGGCTGAGGCAAGAGAATCGCCTAAGCCCAGGAGTTGGAGGTTGCTGTGAGCTGTGTGATGCCACGGCACTCTACTGAGGGTGATAAAGCGAGACTCTGTCTCTACAAAAAAAAAAAAAAAAAAAAATTAATAATAATAATAAAAACAACGAGATGTCTTTGGCATGGAACTTTGCAATGGGGATTTCTATCCTTGTTGGGCAGATTTTACATCTCAATTTAAAAAATCTTTTTAAAGCTCAGCACCTGTAGCTCAAATGGCTAAGAAAATCGCTTAAGCCCAGGAGTCGGAGGTTGCTGTGAGTTGTGATGCTACAGCACTCTACCCAGGGTGATAACTTGAGGCTCTGTCTCAAAAAAAAACATTTTTAAAATCCCAAACCTAGGGCGGCGCCTATGGCTCAGTGGTTAGGGCACTGGCCCCATATACCAAGGGTGGCAGGTTCAAACCCAGCCCCAGCCAAACTGCAACAAAAAAAAAGCCAGGCACGTTGTGGAGGGCACCTGTAGTCCCAACAACTCGGGAGGCTGAGGCAAGAGAATCGCCTAAGCCCAGGAGTTGGAGGTTGCTGTGAGCTGTGGTGATGCCATGGCACTCTACCGACCGAGGGCGATAAAGTGTGACTCTGTCTCTACAAAAAAAAAAACCTAAAACTTAAAACTCATCTTTATTCCCTTAACTGAAGCAGTCTCTTTCACCAAGCACACTTACAAAATTATTTCATTTAGCAGAAATTCAACATTAAATAACCAAAGAGTAAGTAGCTATCACCTACCTGTAGTACCGAGATTGTAGATAAGTTGAACAAACAGTCTTTGATACATGACTGGCCGACCCAAAGTCAATTACTTTAACCCTGTATGGCTGCCGAACAGGATCTACCAACATAATATTCTCTGGTTTGAGGTCAGCATGGATTAAACCAAGACTTTTCAATTTTTTCAGTGCAGTGGCCACTTGTTGAAGAATAGGTCGAATCACTTTTAGTGGCAGGGGACTGAATTTATTTTGTTTCAGAAAGTCATACAAGTTTTGTTCCAGCATCTCAAACACTAAACATGTATGGTTACGGTGCTGAAAGCATTCATAAGCTCGTACGAAGTTATACTCATCAGCATTTTCTGTACTAAGCCTCGCAAGTATGCTCACTTCTATTTGACCTTGACGTGCATAAGAAGGGTGATTCTTCAAAATTTTGATTGCTACAATTTCATTTGTCCCTCTTTTCCAGCATTTAACTACCTGGCCAAAAGTGCCTCGACCAAGAAAATCAAGGACTTCGTAAGTATTTTTCATGGAGCATAAGACTTCATGCTGTACTAACTGATAGTCACCTTCTCCAGTGGTACAATTCTGTTTTGATCCTGTGGTAGTTGTCACAACCGTCACTGGATTTCCCATGTTGGTTTGCAACATTGCAGGAAGTATGGACAATTCATCAACAATCTGCATTGCGCTGTTATGATTATCCAACTCCTCACTCTTGCGCTTCAATCCACATCGCTGGGGGCCTTCTAGGAAATGAAACCTGTTCCGCCACACCCCAATCTGAGGTGCCTCCACGGGAGCTTGCTGCTCCTGAGCTGCTATAACCTTTGTAGCACCGGCAGTGTTTTTCAAAACAACAGCACTAGTCTGCAAGGAAAAGCTGTGTCCTCGAGGTCTATTAAATTGTATCTTTGTCTGAAAAGCACTACCCTTGGCGGGAAGATGAGAATTTCCAAAGTTTCTACCATTCACATAGGTCCGCGGATAGTTTCTTTCCTGGAATACACAACTGCTCGGCTCTACTTTGAGTTTCTTCACACTACAAAAGGCACTTGACTGAGTTTGATAAACATATGGTGGGTAGACCAAGACTTGTGAGGCCATACCTGCGAAAGAAAAAAAGAAAAAAATGTTACCCCCAAATAACTTTTTCAACTTTAAATCTCATGGAAGAAACTTTTAAAGGTCAAAACTATAATTTGTTTTAAAAAAAATTAAATTCTATTTATATGTTTTTCCCTTGGAGAAGATAAATACCTTTAATATCTCCATTTTAGTTAACCAGTGCTTCAGATATTTGGGGTAGAAGGCTGGGGACAAAGAATTGAATGCATTCGTTTACTTGATAAATATTTACATAGCACTACAATGGCGAAGATATGCCTCATAAACTGCACCACCCATCTTCCCCAAAAAGAAAAGTACAGATCCTTCACCTGTACACATTTCACAAAAGTATTCTATCACCAAATTAAAATTTATGAACAAATGAAAAGAAAAAAAGATACATTACATAAACATAGTTTATAGTCATATCGCTTACACTTAAAGCACAAAAACTGCCTCCAGAAACAAAACTTACATACACACACAGTATATGCCTGATCTAAAAATATATATTGGCAGGGATTTTAAATAAAATGAGGATGCCTATTCCTCATACAGCTGATCCTGTATTATACTTACCAAATATATTGTCTTTTGGTCTTAAAAAGTATTATACTACAAGCATAAATAAGTTAATGATCTGCTCACATTCATGTTACCTTGCTTCTCAATTTGTATTTTATTATATGGGTATTCCTTCAAATTTCCTCCAAATAATATTCCTAAGTTCACTTATATTTGAAAAATAAATTATTTAAAATTATTCTGAAGTCAGCTTGGCACCGTAGTACAGTGGTTACAAGTGCCAGCCACGTGCACCCAGGCTAGCGGGTTCAAGCCCAGGACCAGCTAAACAACAATGACAATTGCAACGAAAAATAGCCGAGCATTGTGGTGGGCACCTGTAGTATTAGTTACTCGGGAGGCTGAGACAAGAGAATCGCTTAAGCCCAAGAGTTTGAGGTTGCTGTGAGCTGTGATGCCACAGCACTCTACCGAGAGCAACATAGTAAAACTCTGTCTCAAAAAAAAAAATATTCTAAAGTCCTCAAAGGCTAAGTGACATTCTATTTGTTTTATCCCAGCATTCAAAAATGATATGAGATTACTGGAGATAAAATAACAAACACTCTTACTACCTCACCATTAAGTGCATTGTGGTTTTGTAAATAGTATTTGATTCTGGTTTAACATTGATATGAAAAAAGAACTAACATTTTATACCGGCATAGTTAATTTTGTTCCCTATGACTTTACCAACTTAAAGTTTATATAATATGAAATAAATCCAGGCTCAGCACCTGTGGGTCAAGAGACTAAGGCACCAGCCACATACACCTGAGCTGACGGGTTCGAATCCAGCCTGGGTCCACCAAACAATGAGGGCTGCAACCAAAAATAGCCCGGCATTGTGGTGGGCACCTGCAGTCCCAGTTACTTGGGAGGCGGAGGCAGGAGAATCGCTTGAGCCCAGGAGTTGGAGGTTGCTGTGAGCTGTGATGCTACAGCACTTTACCCAGGGTGACAGCTGAGGCTCTGTCTCAAAAAAGAAAGAAAGAAAGAAATCCAACTACTCTTGACCTGAGTATAGGAAATCAAAACACACACCAACAAAAAAAAACAATTTCTCAGTACCACTGCTGGAAAAAATTGTTACCTTCGTTTGTATAGTGGTGAGTTAAAAAAAAAAGAAAGAAAGAAAAGAAAAACTGTTACTGATATAGGTGTTCTATATTTTGGATCTATGATATACATTTAAATATAAGTCAAAACAACCGTTTGATAGAATCGTTTAATTCCATTTTTAAGTAATATTCCATTTTTTATTTAAGACACAAGGTCTTTCTCTATCCCCCAGGCTGGAATACAGTGACTCGATCATAGCTCATTGTGATCTCAAACTCCCAGACACAAGCAATCCTCCTACCTCCACTTCCCCTAGTAGCTAGGACTACAGGCTTGGACTACAGCACCTAGCTTTGTGTGGAGATGGGGTCTCATTATGTTGCCCAGCCTAGGCTCAAACTCCTGGCCTCAAGTGAGCCTTCTGCCTCAGTCTTCCAAGTGCTGAGATTACAGGCCTAAGTCACTGCACCTGGCTCATTTTTTCTACTTGAACAAATTATTTTATCTTAGAACTTCCCTAATGGTAAAATCCTAATACAAATGATCAAGCATAAAAATAAACAGATAAGCCAAGTACAGGGACGTTACATGATGTTCTCTTTAATGTCTTTCTGAACATCTACTCTTGAACATCCAGCAAACTCCTTTAGATTCAGATCAAAGTAAAGTAATATCTTCTTGCTGAAGCCTTTCCAGAAATGTACACTCAATAATCACCCTCCAGGCAGAGCTGCGCTTTCAGTATTCTCATAGCAGCTCCTAAATCCTTCTCATTGCCCCTTAGGAGATTACATTACATTGTAATCATCAGCGTACACATCTGCCTTTCACACTACATCGACAACAAAGCGCCCAAGATATAGAGTTGGTATTTAATGAATGTTGGTTGGTTGAATTAAATTCAAAATACCTTCATTCTCCATAATTTAAAAATCTATATTATATTAACTGTGCAATTTCTTACTATAGTATTGTTAACTAATCATAAACCTTATTTAACTCAGAACCATCACAATATGAAACACCTATAATAATAAAAATAAGAGCTACCATGTACTAAGCACTTACTCTGCTATATACAGTTTAATGCTTTATGTTCAGAATTTATTTAATCATAACAATATCCTCCCAATTTGCTGTTAAGAAAACTAAAACTTAGGCCAAGCCAGGCACAGTGGCTCACGCCTGCAATCCTAGCACTGGGGAAGACTGAGGTAGGTAGATTTTTTTTTTTTTTAGAGACAGAGTCTCATTTTGTCGCCCTCAGTAGAGTCCCGTAGTGTCACAGCTCACAGGAACCTCCAGCTCTTAGGCTTAGGTGATTCTCTTGCCTCAGCCTCCCGAGTAGCTGGGACCACAGGTGCCCACCACAACGCCTGGCTATTCTTTCTGTTGTTGTTGCAGTTTGGCCCAGCCTGGGTTTGAACCTGCCACCCTCAGTATATGCGGTATATGGGGCCGGCGCCCTACTCACTGAGCCACAGGCTTCTCCCTGAGGTAGGTAGATTGCCTGAGCTTAGGAGTTCGAGACCAACCTAAGCAAGAGTGAGACCCCATCCCTAAAAACAGTCGGGCGTTGTGGCGAACGTCTGTAGTCACAGCTACTTGTGAAGCTAGCTGAGGCATGAGAATCACTTGAGCCCAAGAGTTTGAAGTTGCTATGAGCTATGACACCACAGCATTCTATAAAGAGTGACAAAGTGAGACTGTCTTAAAAAAAAAAAAGAAAGAAAGAAAACTAAAACTTAGAGAGGCCAGCTAACTGCCCCAAGGTCACATAGCTAACTAAGGTATGGTATAAAAGGAATAAGTAAATACATCACCCTTCAGATAAAAGATATAATTTATCTTCCTAAAAGTTTACCTGTGCACGGCTTGGCGCCTGTGGCTCAACGGGCTAAGGCGCCAGCCACGTACACCTGAGCTGGCGGGTTCAAATCCAGCCTGGACCCGCCAACACAATCATGACGGCTGCAACCCAAAAAAAAAAAAAAAAAAGTTTCCCTGTGCACTACCCACCATATTCCTCATTCAATCTGGCCTAATAAATAGTCAACTACAAAACCTTATTGGATGAATTGAGACTTGGTGTTCATTGTGTAAGAGAAATATCACAATTTGTAATTCTGGAGCTCCAACCCATTTCATCTATTTTCTTAAAATGTCATTGGCATCTATTCTATACCATTACTCAGATGAAATTTCAAAACTCTACCATTTACTAATCTTTTGATGAAGCAAAACTCTATTGAAAACTCATATCAAACTCATTCATTAATGCGCTTCTATGAGGCTCCCCAACTTTATCCTCAATAATTTGACATTACCATCACTCTCCTAATTTTTAAACCATTTCTGTAACACATATCCAGACTCAGAAAGTTAAATAATAAAACTCTCAAATAAATTTTAGAAGAGCTATTATATATTCACAGATTTAAAGAAGAACATGAAAAGTGTGAAAGAACCCTGCACGCCATACATACACAGATGGTGGAAAAGCAATTTGGCAATATTTAACAAAATCCCAAATGGAAATACACCTTGATACATGGACCAACTAGTCTTTAGAAAGAATGAAGACAATTTATCACTATAATATTTGCTCTATTATGCCCTAATTCCCAAGGCAATATCGTTATATGAAAAATTCAAGAGTTAGAAAAATGTGTCCTTTAGAACAAATATTATGATGTATGTTTAATTGAGAGAGAATTGGGAATGTGAATATTTGCATATGCACTAAATATCTGTAGCTAGATAAATTGCGGGGGCTGGGGTATGGTGCTACACACCTGTAATCCTAGCATTCTGGAAGGTCAATGCAGAAGGACTGCTTAAGCTCAGGAGCTGGAGACCACCCTGAACAAAAGTAAGACTCCATTCTACTAAAAATAGAAAAATAGCCCAGCATTGTGGTGGCCACACGTAGTCCCAGCTACTTAGGGAGAGTCAGGCAGGAGGATCATCACTTGAGCCCAGGAGTTTGAGATTGCTGTGAGCTAAGCTAGTGAGGGAGTGAGGAAATGTGGGTTTCTTTGCCTTACTGGAGAGTAAAAAGAATACTGGGAACAATGAAACATTTTTCTTTTCACTGTACATCCTTTTATAATACATGCATGTATTACCTGTTCAACAAGTTCTTGAATCATCTTAATATATACATAATATGTAGGGGCGGCACCTGTGGCTCAGTGAGTAGGGCACCGGCCCCATATAACAAGGGTAACAGGTCCCAAACCATCCCCAGCCAAACTGCAACAAAAAGTAGTCGAGCATTGTGGTGGGCACCTGTAGTCCCAGCTACTCAGGAGGCTGAGGCAAGAGAGTTGCATAAGCCCAAGAGCTGGAGATTGCTGTAAGGTATGAAACCACGTCCTCTACTGAGGGCAACAAAGTGAGACTCTGTCTCTTAAAAAAAAAAAAAAAAAAAAAAAAAAAGTTTATATTAGACATATACATTTCATATTTAGAAATGAAGTATAATCTTGGATTTGCTTTGAAGTAATATAGAAGAGGAAAAACAAGATGGGGATATGTATTAAATGAGATTAGTCACAAATTGTTAATTAGAGAAGTCTGATGTTGGATACACTGGGGTTCATTGTACTATCCTACATTTTCAATGTGTTTACTTTTCTTAATAAAAAGTTTGGCCAGGCACAGTGGCTCATGCCTATATTACCAACACTTTGGGAGGCCGAGGCAGGAGAATTGCTTAAGACCAGGAGTTGAAAACCAGTCTGAGCAAGAAAGCAAGACCTTGACTCCATAAAAATAGAAATATTAGTTAGATACTGGTGACTCATGCCTGCAGTCCTGGCTACTCTGGAGGCTAAGGCAGGAGGATTGCTTGAGCCTAGGAGTTTGAGATTGTAGTGAGCTATGATGATGCTACTGCATTCTAGCCCTGGCATCAGAACAAGACCCTGCCTCCCCTACCACCAAAAAAAAAAGTTAAATAAACATACATTTCAAATTCCACCAGAAAGACTCTGATTCAGTACATCTGTGGTGAGGCCTAGGCATATGTAAATGTACAAACTCTCTGGACCTTTAGGAGTCAACTAAAATCCAAGAACCAATGACCCAATCCATACAAAAACACAGGCAAATTCAAGTCCCTCCAATTCAGGGCTGAGAGTCAGAAAAAAACAGGATGAAGGGCCAGAGAACAGGATCAATGCATACTGACTGCCCCAAGCTAATCTATGCATTGTTAAATCAACGTGTTATATGAACAATAGCTGAAATCCAGATAACCAACCTACAGAAATTAAAGAAACTGCTGCAATTTCTGAATCCTGCTGTTCCTATCTTTTCTTTCCCAATACGCGAAGCTAGAAGGCAAACAATGAACCAAAAAGGGCAAAAACCCCAACCAAGGAAAACTAAAGAAAGTTTAGAAAGAGTTTATTATCTCTCACCAACCAATTCTCAGTCCAATTCTGTGGACTCAATCTCAAAGGGGACTTTAGAAAATGAAGACAGACAGGAATATTATATAATACAGAGGGGACCAGAAAAATGTAGAGACATTTTAAGAAACAAAAACACTGCATTAAAATTGTAATACTCAACACTACATATACCAATAACATTTGTTATCTTTTATATTGTATCTCTTGTAATTGCAGAAGTCAAACATGACTTGTACTATAATTGTTTTTTTGTTTTTTTGTTTTTGAGACAGAGTCTCAGTCTGTGCCCTCAGTAGAATGCTGTAGCATCCTAGTTCACAGCAACCTCAAACTCTTGTGCTCAAGCAATTCCCTTGTCTCAGTCTCCTGAGTAGCTTGGACTATGACGTCTGCCTCAACTCCCAGTTAGTTTTCCTATTCTTAGTAGAGACAGGGTCTCATACTTGCTCTGGCTGGTCTCAGACTCCTGAGCTTACTTCCAGCCTCAGTCTCCCAGAGTGCTAGGATTACAGGAATGAGCCATTTTAATACAGTTTTTCCTTTCTTAAAATGTGTATACATTTTGTTGGCACACTCTGGATATACAGCATCTCAGAAGGTGGAGGTGATGGTGGTGACAACAGTTACAAAAGATTCCCCAAGGCTCGGCACCTGTGGCTCAGGCGGCTAAGGCTCCAGCCACATACACCTGAGGTGGCGGTTTCGTACCAACCTGGCCCGCCAAAGAACAATGGCTGCAACCAAAAAAAAAAAAAAAAGGAAATAACTGGGCATTGTGGCAGGCACCTGTAAGGAGGTGGTAGGTTCAAACCCAGCCCCGGCCAAAAACCGCAAAAAAAAAAAAATTAGCTGGGTGTACACACCTATAATCTCAGTTACACTGGAGGATCACTCGAGGATCACTCAAGGACACTCAACTTTGGAGTAACGGTGAACTATGATCATACCACTATATTCTATTCTGGGTGACAGAGCTACCTAGAAGGTGGAGGCAGGAGAATTGCTTGAGCCCAGGAGTTGGAGGTTGCTGTGAGCTGTGATGTCATGGCACTCTACCCAGAGCAACAGCTTGAGGCTCTGTCTCAAAAAAATAGATCTCCCCCGGCTTGGCACCTGTGGCTCAAGCAGCTAAGGTACCAGCCACGTACACCTGAGCTGGCGGGTTCGAATCCAGCCCAGGCCCGCCAAACAACAATGACGGCTGCAACCAAAAAATGGCCAGGCGTTGTGGTGGGCGCCTGTAGTCCCAGCTACTTGGGAGACGGAGGCAGGAGACTCGCTTGGAATTGGAGGTTGCTGTGAGCTGTGATGCCACGGCACTCTATCCAGGGTGACAGCTTGAGGCTCTGTCTCAAAAAAATAAAACAAAAAAAATAACAATACAATGGTGCCAAAGAAGATGAAGTATCTGGGAGTATATCTCACTAAGGACGTGAAAGATTTCTATAAAGAAAACTATGAAACTCTGAGAAAAGAAATAGCTGAAGATGTTGACAAATGGAAAAATATACCATGCTCATGGCTGAGA
>CAUYRH010151210.1:0-31219 GCA_963574655.1 Perodicticus potto
ACAAGTCAAAATAATGGTATCATAGCAAATTCAAAGGAGGCTCTGGCTATTTCGGTTTATCTTGTTCTATAACAAAGTAGTAGGAAGAACAGCTCAAAATGTTAAAAAAAAAAAAAAAAAGAAGAAGAAGAAGAAAAGAAAACAAGGCTCATACTTTGGAAGAAGGAGAGCTTTATTGGGTAGAAATTCCAATAGGTTGCAAAGCAGAGCCCATATCAGAAGCCACGCAGACATGCTTCAAAAAATAGACAAAGGGTACAGTGGGTACATATGTACAAGCTGTGGGAGGAGGTGTCATGGATATTGATGAGGGGGAATTGTATACATGCAATCGTGCTCTATCGCTTCAGTCCCATCACGGCTGGAAACTCAGCTTGAAGGTATTTCTGGGGTTGCTTGGTGGAGAGGGGCCATTCAGTTAGCAGTGGGCTTAGGATTTTACTTTTAGTTCATAGTAAAAGCAAACCTCAAATTCATTCCACCACATAGAAGAAATAACTCCAGCACACACACTTTTATGAAACTTCAGATTTCTAATCTTTCAGGATTTTCAATAATACCTTTCTTTAAAACATCAAGTTACATGCAACAATATTCAAGCTAAATTTCATATGTGAATGAGGTCATAAATTCTACCTGTAATATGTCTGGTCAGAGGATCTAGCAGTTCCCTAAATTTAAATGCATGCCTTCGTCATACATAAAATTTCTTACTATTTCACACGTCTTGATTACACTCACTCTATTCATTCAAGGAAGATAATCTCTAGCACCTGGTATGCCAATTCACAAAGGCTCTGCTGTGAGTTTGGCCAGAGGGAAAGGTAATTGAAGCAGCACCACTTCCGAATGTGGATATTTTACTTGAAGTGAAACTAAGCATCCCTGAACAGCTATTCCGGACGAGATCCTTCAGATTAGTAATACACAATAGGGTGTAGATGAAACAAATTTACACATACTTGTCTCTTTACCTATGCTCATAAGACCTCTATGTGCAGATTTGCAAGTATATTCCTGTATTTCTCTGTCCTAATCAGGGACCAGTTGGACATTTTTAATATCGTCAGTTCTTCTATGATGCTTTTGAAAGTGCAAATTTGTTCAATGTGATTAATATTTTAGGGAGCAGTGTAAGTGTACTACTAATTTTACATTTATTTACAGACAATTTCATCCATGAGACATACTAAGGTCATGCAAGAGACTTTGCTCAGATGAACTGAGCCTGGTAGGATACACATTGCACACACCTGTTTATGGGGTGTGAGATGAACCACACTCGGCCACATGCAGAAGAATAGCTTTCCATGTGATTTCAGATAACCCTTCTTCTACCACTTTATCATAACGAATTTTTTTTCAAATGAAAATGCTGTGTAAATCTATAGTATTTATGCACGTAAAATGCTGCTACTATTTTGTAGAGGGTGGGCTTCTATCTTTTTTTTTTTAAATGTGTCATTGTAGAAGTTTTTGAGTGTTGTTCCATAACCCAATTTCCCATGGCTGATTTTTCAGTGTGTTGAAAGTCTGTAAAGAGATATGAGTGTTCTTCTAAATAACCTATAGGGTTACCTGAAAAAAAAAAAAAAAAGAAAGAGGAGTTTGTTTTTTAAAATTTTACTTGGAATTTGCCTTGATTGTTGAGTTTATTTTCTCTAAGTACTCATGTCATAGAGTCCTATATATCATAAACTCTCAATACTATTTGAGTAAATATATAAACATATGAACTGTACTCAAAGGAACAAGAAATCACCCCCAATATACACCAGGGATAGCGCCAGGATTACCTGGCAGTCAATGCCAGACATGAACTGATATGAGCCTACCAAAGCCAATATATTCTTTCTTTAAACGATAGAGGATTAATGGAGGGTTTAGCTATTCCTTTGCTGAAAACATATAATAGGACTGGCTTCTGGGTCTCACTAAAGACCATGTGTTGACCAATAGATACACAAATAATTTTGTCGTCAGGTTATTTAAACTGGAAGAAAAATATTTTTAAAATCATTTTCTCTTTCTTTCTTGTATATAAAGTTTACAGAACCAGGAAATATAATCTGAAGCACTGTAGAACAAATGTGCAGAACGTGCTGATTTGGGCAAGTTTCACCTTACCATGTAACAGCAATATGAGTGAATTTGACTCTCAAATTCAAGTCCATCAGCTTAGACGACATCTCTCACATTAACTGTTTTTAGGGACAGTAAGACCCAAGTGGGAAAAACAGAGACCTTAAAAAATTTGTTAGTCAATCAATTGCATTGTTTTACTATATTTTCACTGGACTATAGGTTATTGCTTGAAAACCTTGTATCAATAACTATGAAGCTTTTGAAATGTTTGAAATGTGGTGTACGGTGATATTCATTCCTAGGTAATGCAGAATCCCGTTAAATAGAACCCACACAATTAGAAACCTTTGTCAGAATTTTCCTACATGAACGTATGCACCTTAATTATTTCTGTTTAGAAATGAACCTAAGGTTCTCTAAAATTCTAAATTGCCTATTGAATTATCAGTATGAATTTGGAGTAATCAGTATATTCATATTCTACTGAATGCAAATAATTGGAGAATGTGTGCCACATTGATTATTTATACCAATGCTGAAACAGATCATTCAGGGAAGTAGATCGCTTTGGAACAGAAATCTTCACTGCATTGAACCATTCAGACCTCAGTTAAAATCTTGAGTTTGCCACTGGCTATGATTTCTATCACGTATTTTAGTGTTATAAGCCTCAGGTTATTCGTATATAAAATGGCACAATCATGTCTCCTTTACTTGGTGGTTATACATTTAAATGATATAACATTATGTCAAATACCTGGTACGTCTATGCTCAGTGCAAAATGTTGGTTCCTTAATACTTATTCTCCCACCTCACTCTCTGAAAATTTAAATTTTATATGGTAATTTATGGCATACATAATATAATAACCAATTTATGAAAGTATTATTTTTGTTAGGCTTTTGAAATAGTTGATGCTTTTTCTTTTTCATTTAATTTTAAGTAGGAATTATATGATAACTAGTGTATGGGATGGATATAACAGGAAAAGATTATAGATGTCATTTTCCTACAATTGGACATAATGAGCCATTCCAGTCCCTTTGATCAACTACATGGTTAGATAATTTTACCTTAAAATTGACATGAATCCAGGTGTGAGAATCCAGTATCTTTAATCTTTAATTTGTTACCTAAACTTTGTATATTTAAAATACTTTACTTTGAGGTTTTAAAAAACATGAAATGTGTATGTATTGTACAGAATTTAGAACATTTCATGAAAGAATTAAGGTAAATCTGCTTAAATTATTTCAAGTCAATTTTTCAGTCCTGAGACATCCAGAAAATATCTTTCAATTTTCTTATAAAACTCAAATGTCTTCATGGACTCAGTATTTGGAACTGAGGGGTTTCTAAGAAGGGTGGCTTTGGTATTTGGATGGAGGTTTTCAAAAGGGCTAAAACTCTGAAGTAAGGATAAACTGGAAACATATGGACTCACACAGGCATAAATTCAAGTTTGAGACAAGTTTCAAATTGATTGGATTAAGGTGTTCTGAGATTGCCAGGGTCCTTAGCACAGTTACTTGTTAAAACTAGACGTTAGCCCTCTTTTTAGTTTGTTTGTGTGTGGCCATTTGGAATGCTAATGGGCCTTAGAAAAGAAAAAAAATGCACACACACACACACATATCTCACACTTTCTTTATCCAATCATCCATTGATGGACATATGGAATTATTCCATATTTTTGCTATTGTGAATATTGATGTGATAAATATTGGAGTTCAGGTATGTTTTTGATATAACCATTTCTTTTCCTCTGGGTCAATACTCAATAGTGGGATTTCTGTATTGAATGGTAAGTCTATTTTTATTTCTTTGAGAAATCTACATTCTGTTTTCAATAGAGGTTGGACTAATTTACATTCCTACCAGCAGGGTATAAGTGTTCCTTTTTCTCTACATCCTTGTCAACATCTTTTGTTTTTTGACTTTTTAATAATGGCCATTCTGACTACAGTAAGGGAGTATCTAATTATGGTTTTAATTTGCATTTCTCTAGGAATTTTAAGCATTTTTGCATATGCTTGTTGGCTATTTGTATATCTTCTTTTGAAAAATGACTGCTCATGTCATTTGCTCATTTTTTTAATGACGTTATTTTGTTGTGGAACTGTTTGAGTTCCTTATAGATTCTGGATACTAGTCTTCTGTTGGTATAGTTTGCAAATACTTTCTCTCATTCTATAGATGAATCTGTGTTGGAATAACTCAAGAATTACTATTAGAAATACTGCTTAACATATGAAAAAGTTAATTGAGGTAAAAATATGGGAGGAAAAAAAGAGTAATCAATTCAAAGATGTAAAATAACCAAAAACCGAGGCATGGATTAAGTGAACCAAATTAAATGCTAATAGTAGAGTGGAACCTTAAAACTCCAGTGTATTATCTATTACATTGAATACTGTAATTAAATAGAAACAACGTGACACTAGATTAGAAGCAGCAACTGTATGTACTTAAAAGGGACACTTTTAGAAAAATAAAAATTAGAATAATGAAAACAATGTATGCTATACAAAATAAAAGAGAATAAGGATGTTTAAATATCAGATAAGGTAAAACCTTTTGCTAGATAGTGACATTTTTAAATAATACAAATTTTGGTATACCAGGATTTATAGCAATTCTAAATTGTAAAGGCCCATTAAGATAACTTTAAATATATATAACAAAATCGAAAGAGCAACAAAGATAAATAGATATATTCACAGTCATGTTTGGATATTTTCAAATAATTCCTCAGTAGTTCCATAAGTAGATGGAAATTAGGAATATATAGAAGACTTTAACAGAAATTAAGTCAACAAACATCATCTAATTATCATATAAACAACATTGCACTCACGAAATGAAGAATAAAGATCTCTTTAAATTACTCAAAGATAATTTACTGAAAATGAACATATGCTGATGCATAAAACAAGTATCAACAATCTCAAATGAATGAAATCATGGAGATGTTTCACACCTAGTAGAATTAAGATGGAAATCAGTAACAACAGGAAATGTGGAAATCTTAAAAATAATTTGAATGTATAAGACACATTTTTATAACTTTTAGATTTAAAGCAAACATTCGAATGGATATGAATAAATCTGATAAATTAAGAGGTGAAGGAAGTTAGGTCTATCTCACTAAAATACAATGGAGTGCCAGAAATGCATATGTTAAAAAGAAGAGAGACTGAGCATCAATGGTTCAAAACTATACTAATAAATTATAACCAAAGACAGCAAAAAGTAGAAATAAATATGGGAACAAGTAGAAAGTTAAAGTAGAATAAAAAGCTAGGAGTAGAGATGATCAACTAGTTCTGAAGTTAGTTCCTGGCAAAGATCAAGGAAGAGTAACTAGTAAGTAATCAATTTCATAAGCGGAAAATGTATTACTAAAGGTTTGTCTAATTTTAGAGAAATAAAAAATATCATAGAGGTTATTATGAATAACCTGGATAAATAGTTTTGAAAATTTAAGTTAGATATGTAAGGACTAGAAAAATAAACTTATTTAAACTAATAAGGAAAACATAAAGTGTTAGAATTTTTGTTATATACTTAATGATAATCATCTTTTCTGACTCTGTTATCATATTGCTTCATTGATTAATTCTGCCACATATTTAGGGATGAAATTACATCTCTCTTAGAGTTATATAATCTATAATAATAAATAAGAGAGGAAATATTTCTCAACATTTTGTGAAATCAGAATTGATGCTAAAGCTTGGCTGAGTTATGATAATGAAAGGAAATTACAAGCCAATCTTATTCCCGAACTCGTAACCCAAAATCTTGAGCAATTATAAACCAAAAAAAAAATGAAGTAATGTAAAGAAACTATTAGGCCAAGCACAAGCCAGCCATCAGGAATGGATTGCTATTTGAGAATCTATTTATGTATGTCAGTGTTTTAACAGAACAATTATGATAAGATGATACGATCATATAGGAATATTTCAAAATATTTAGGAAAAATCATTTGATTTACTTTAATACCCATTACTAAGAATTTCTTGGAAACTAGGAGAGAACAGTAGTTCATCATTAAGACTATAAAAGATAATTATAAAGAGGAGATTTTATAATATATCCCACATATCTTAATAATAAAAAAATACCTTATTCTACATCTCCTGATGAAGTTAAAAGTTCCTTTAGGTGGGGAATTATATAATGCACTCAGTTTTGTATTTGTGTTTCCCAGTGTACTGGAAAAAAAATACACACTGAGCTAATTCCAAAGTGAGAGATTTTATGTCCAATTGTATCTCTGCTTGGAATTCTGTTGATCCATATCTTCATATGTCTAGCTCCTTATCATGTGTAGTAACTCAAAGATCACTTTTTAAGAGAGCACTTTGCCAACCATCCGAGCCAAAATGATCTCCTAATGTTTCTCTAGCCTGTACTCAGCTGTGCTACAGGAATGAAAACGGTTGATGAGATTAAGTGTTCATGTATGCATTCCACAATATTTTAGAGTGCGTTCCAAGTGTCAAGAGTTCTTCTACATAGCAGGGTTAGAATCATAATGAAAATGCACTCCCAAATCTGCTTCATTTTGAGAGGAGAGACACAGTTAAAGTAGCAAGTATTAAGATTTCGGAAAATGATACTTACAATAATAAATCATTGTAGTAGATATGAAATAAATTGTCGTAGTACCTTTCATCCTTGGGTTCCTCCTGACATTGGCAACACCTATGATTGATAATATGTGTGCACAAATTTAAACAAATATATTGCAATGATCACTCTTTACTTAACAATACGTGCTTCAAAAAAGTAGTAAAAGGAGATTATTTTTATGATCTTCACAGTAAGGTCAAAAACTAAATCTATGCATTTTGATCAGCACTTAGAAACAACATTTATAGTACCACACATTGGGGACTTTAAAGAGTATTTTTCAGAAGTGCTTTGATATATTCTTCAGTAGGAGCTATGCATTAGTAATATGACTTTTCTTTTCCTGTAAACTCCAGAATTTACCCTTCAGTTTGTGGAGCACACACTTATTTTTATAAAGTTCTCGTCATTCTGTAGTGGTGCATTACTAATTACACAATTATTTCTGTACTGGTAAAACATCACTTGAAGTATTTATTGCAGCTGTTGGGCTGTTAAAGAGTAACCCAGTTATAAATTGCTTACCTTACATCAGGTATCATTCGCCACACAGTTCAAAATTGCTTGTCCTTTCTCAAAGCAAGTGCTGCATAATTGCTGTAAGTAACTGCAATGATGAAGCCATAACTTTCAAGAATGACATTTATTGACTGAATTGAAGTAATTCAGGAAGAGAACTTTTATCTACCGACACAAAGGTAATAAATATTGCCTTTTATAGAAGACATTAATTATATAAATTTTATAATTTATACATAAATGTTAGAGTCTATATATCTGTAAACATTGCTCTTTACAGAAGACTTTAATTACATAAATTTTATAATCTGTAATTTGTTTATATTATTATTCCGTTCAGCAAATATTTTTGGGGTACCTGGTACATGAGAAGAAATACCTACAAGAACATCATGGGAATAAGAAACATAATGTGATGGGTGTTAATGAATTCATGCTAAGTTCACATTCAATGTGAGTTCACACCCAGTGTGAGCTGGCTACGGGCTTCAGCTGCTTAGGCAGAAATTAGGTGAACAATTTTTAGAGAGGCAACATTTCTATGCTAGTCCGTGCTGATCAGAAAAGAGATAAGATTATATTTCATTTTAGTAGCGTGTTTAATTACAGAAGGAAATTGTCAAATACCACTTTATAGAGAGGAAAATATTCAAAAATGGGGATATAAACCATATAAGGAAAAGCTAAAGGAATTGAGTCTAGTTAGCACTAGCTAAACACACACACACAAAAACACACATGATGATGGTGGGGCAATAAGAGAAATGTAGTTTGTGCTTAAATTGCTCACAGTGACAATTCAAGATAAGGCACTAACTTTGATGATAAGCATTTAACATATCATTTTGCATCAAAAATTAATAAAAACTTTTAAGAGAAAAACATAAGAGTTAAGGAGACAAAAAAGATTATAGAAGACACAGGTACATAATTAATGAATAAATCATTCATTCAAATGATAAATAGAATAGACATATGTTAAGCTCACATCCTGAACTAAAGAGTGTATTTTTTTTTCATAAGGGTGAGAGGAAATTCAAAACACTTGAAAAGCATAGAAACTTCAGTAACTGACACAAAAATATTATTGGGAACATGGAAAACAACAACCTTAGAAATATGAATGTTAAAAACACAAACAACCCCTAATGATTCTTTGCTGTCAAAGAATAAAATCAATTCTAAATTGCTATATACTTTATAAATAATAATGATTGAACATTTCATAGCTCATCTTTTACAAGTTAGTTAAAATAGCACTCAGTAAATTTTTATAGCTTAAGTATTTACATTACTAAACAGGAAATAATTCTATTAATTGAGTTATCTACTCATCTTAAAGGGCTAGAAAAATGATCAACTAAGCAAACCAAAAGCAATCTGAAAGTAGGTATAGCAAAGATGAGAATATGTTATAACAGATTGAAAAAATAGCAAAGCCATTTAAATTTTTTTATTTTAAAATGAAAAACGTGTAATCCTATCAAGAAAAGATGAGGTAGGAAGTGACATCAAATTTTATATGAATAAGATAACAAGGTAATATGTTACTAAACTATTAAAAAACAGAGTAAATAGGATATTCTATACAAAATATAAATTGCCTACACGGACCACAAAAATGTTGCAAAATTAATGACTAAATATTCAGGAAGAAAATTAGAGCAGAAAGTGTGCCGAGCTCCGTGCTTCCATGTCAACAATTCTTTCCACTATTTCACAAATACAAAATTCCTTGATGGAGACATTTTTGTGTTTACCTGGATGGAGCTGAAACATATTCTTCTTTGTAAAGTATCACAAGAATGTAAAAACAAATACTCAATGTACTCTATGCTAATTTAGAAACAATATACAAGCAACTACCCACCCACAGGAAAGAAAAACACAGTACAGTCTAGTGAAGGGCAGGGATGAGGAGAGAGGGAATTGGGCAGGGGCGGAGAGGGTGACTGGGCGGTTCTCACCTAATGTGCACAAGGTGAGGGTGTGCAGCACGCCCCTGGGGGAACTTGAACTTTACCTTAGAAATGAAAACAATGTAACCTAATCATTTTATTCTCATCTTTGTCTGAAATTGAAAAAAAGCAAAGCAAAGTGAAACAGAACAAAACAAAATCCCGTTGCTACTTCAACTGCTTTACGGTTGACATTAAAAATTATTTTTGCAATGTATAATATTATATTAAATTCTACAACAACGTGCAAGTGGAAAATACACTACGCTAACCTTACTTTTGAAACTTAATGGAAAAATGCTTAAAATGTTAGCGAATACACATTGAAACAGAAAGAAAGAAAAACCATCATGTGAGATAGTTTCCAGTAATAAAATAAAGAGCTCATTATGAGAGGGCTACTATTTTAACATATTGACAAACTTTATCTAATGTGACACAGCATTAGAAAATGTCTATATTTGCTAAAGGCAGTTGATAAAATTAAAATTCATTTCTGATCCAAACTTTTTGAAATACATATGAACACATATACACAACCAGACCCACAATTATGCTTAAATGTGAGATACTAGGCCCTTACCATTAAAATGTCTAATATTGACACCATTTTTAAGCACTTTTGGGGAGTATTTGACAATACAATTAGGTAAGAGAAAGACATAATTGGTATCAACATTAGAAAGAAAGAATCTAATTTATTATTATATGCTGATAATATAGTATTTTACCTGGAAAATGTAAGAAAGTCAGTGTAAAACTCCCAGAAACAACAGAAGAATTCAATAAAAAGCTGGTGTTTATAAGGTTAAAATGTAAAAAAAAAAAAAAAAAAAAACAACTGCTTTTTAACCTGCCATTATAAACATTGAGAAAATACTGGTGAAATTTCTGCCGTTGTAAGTGCTGCAGCAGAGACCGGGCAACCATCTGTCAGTATTGTGGACGAGCTGCCTGGAGGGGCAGGCAGGTTTTCTGGGTGAATTCTGAACTTCTACCCATGTTCTCATTTTACAATTTGTGGAATCTGAGTGAAGGAAAAAGAGATTTTGACACTAAGGGCATAATTGTTCTGATCCAGTTTGCTTCAAGTCCTGCACCTATTCCCATCATTCTGACATGTGTAAAAGCCCTCTCGGTTCCATCATCCTGTCCTCGGAGAATCTTCTTGGACATTCGACCTGCTGTACAGACATAAAATATTTTAGTTCTCTCTCCACTCTGTGATCAGTTTGAACTTGCCTAGTACCATCAAAATAGACCATACTAAACTATGAGTTTTTTAATAGCATGGGGGTTTGTCTTCCTATAAGATATTCAGCATGTATTCAAAGGTCTGGCACATTGTTTAATGAGCAGTAAATAAATACTCATGAAATGCTCCTCACTGCAAATAGATTTTCTCCAATAATCAGATTAGGGAAGTAAGTGTGAGCTCTAGCAAGTGTTAGATCCATAAATCCACACAACACAGCGACTGCTTATTCTGAACAAGTTAATCATATTCTAATCTCTGAGGATTATATAATCCTGGAAAAACATGTCATTTGATTATGTCATGACATATTACATAGTGAGAAAAATGCAAAGTTAAGTTTTGGTAGTTTAGATACCATAATAGTCAGGAGAGAATGGTTTCTTCAAATACTTTCAGGAAGAGTTGAAAAAAATTAGCTTTATTGTTTATTATATTAGAGTGCCATTTGCCCTGTTAGTGTTTATAAATTATTTAAAAAGTATTCATACCCATTTGTGTTAGCTCATAAATTTTAAAGTCCAATTTAATCTTCAAAAATTTTGCTTGAATCCATAAGCTAACTCAATTATGTAATCATTTATGAGACTCTGGGACATTACACTAACCTGTGATGGGGTAAAATAAAGGTGTAATAGAAGTCCTTTTTGTCCCATATCAAAGAGACCATCATCTCAGTGATGAATACAAAAAGCCATTGTCCTTTAAAGCTCTTCCCTTCCCAGTCCCTAAACATGATCTTGACTGTGTTCCTTTCCACTGTTGAGATTCTTCTTCTTATACCCCAACATTTTTTCTCTCATGCAACTCAGCTCATACTCCATCCACATTTAAAGTGTTTCTTTCTATCTTTTTTTTTTTTTTGAGACAGAGTCTCACTATGTCGCCCTCGGTTGAGTGCTACAGCACCACAGCTCACAGCAACCTCAAACTCTTGGGCTTAAATGATTCTCTTGCCTCAGCCTCCCAAGTAGCTGGGACTACAGGTGCCTGCCACAATGCCTATTTTTGTTGTTGTTGTTGTTGCAGTTGTCATTGTTGTTCAGCTGGCCCGGGCCGGTTTGAACCTACCTTGGTGCATGTGGCTGGTGCCATAACCACTGTGCCACGGGTGCTGAACCTAAAGTGTTTCTTATTAAAAATAAGAAATGTTGTTAGAATTGGAGAAATGTATATATGGACAGAGTAATAAATATGAAACCATTTTTTAAATTGTTAGATATAGGAATACTATTGCGATTATGTGAAAAAATATTTTTGTACTTAACAGGGGTGAGCAGAAGTACAGCAAGGGGAACTGACTTTACACTGCAGAAGAAAAAATAATTTACTTTATATGACCCATCAGTCTATACTACTGTCAAATCCAGAAAATGGGTGCGTGTATTTTCTCAGTAATTTTGTATATTTGAAATTTTTCTTAATAAAAATTTAAGAAGTATGCCCACGGAAAGGTACAGAGGTATATTTTTCATTGTGTGTCGGTTAGAAAGCACTCTGATCCTGAGTGTGCCTGTATTTACCCCATCATGCACATGTGCTTTTCTCTTCCCATCTTGCTTATAATTTAGTTTCAAATTCAGTATTTTCTAAAATTTGGGAATGAGCCTTGCCTTCAGTCTACTTACGCTCCTCTTTTAAAAAGTGTTTGTATTCTATATGAATTGTTAAAAGATACAATGGTAAAAACAGTGATTTAAACAATATATCATTATCTTGACAGTCTTCATTGGGGGGTGATTCATCCTTAACATTGCCCTTTAGACCCAAATGGGTGATGGGGTCCCCAGCTGATTGGAAATAAGTGGGAGACATTTATTCCAAAAGCCAATATAATGAGTTCTTATTGGGAAGAGCCAAGTAAAGTTTTGGTACTATCCCAAAACTTCCCCTTACATTTCCTTAGCTGTGCCAGGGAGGAGAAATTGGGAATTTGGTCTTTCAGTTGGGCCCTTTGCTACCTTAAATTATATTTATTTTCTGTTCCAAAGGAAAAAGTGGAAAATGGGGTAGTGAAATTTGGTTGATGATAAATTACAAGTTTTTATAGGAATTAAATTTGAGAATTTAAGTAGTAGTAATATTGACCTTTGTCACAACTACTAGAGGGACACTACCTAATAAATTCAAATATTGTGACCTGGTTGTTTATACCCTGCCATTAACTGGAAATTTAAAAAAAACACATAAAAAAATTCATATAAAAGTATGAATACAAAATTTCCATGAAAATTTAGTAACTGTGAAATTTACCCATATTTTAAGAATGTTAAATTATTTTGGTTTATAGAAAGAACTGATGTTAATTTAAAAAATGAACATCATCTTTCTTCTTAATCACCTTTGGCATAGATGTGCATTTCCCCTCTGTTAGGCTATTGTTACAGAACAGAGAACCCACACTCTGATGTTATAATTAAATGTAGGAAGAAATCATGGAAAAGAGACACTATCTTTTATCTTTTCTAATGATGACTGCACAGCCATAAAAATTATTCCACTGGGGCTCAAAGGAGTAGGGCGCCAGCCCCATATGCTGGAGGTGGCAGGTTCAAACCTGGCCCTGGCCAAAAAAAAAAAAAAAAAAAAATTATTCTGCTGAAGTCTTTGTCATAAAATCTTTCTCTAGTCCAACATCATCAAGAGTTTTTCCCACACTTTTTTCTAAGATATTTATCTTTTTGTGTCTTAGATTTAAATCTTTTATCCATCTTGAGTCAATTTTTATAAGGGGTGAAAGGTGCGAGTTGAGTTTCCGTCTTTTACCTGTGGTTATCCAGTTCTCCCAGCACCATTTCATAAATAGAGATTCTCTTCCCCACCGCATGCTTTTGTTTGGTTTATCAAAGATCAGATGGCAAGCAGAGACTCGTTTTATCACCAGCCATCGCATTGACAACAAAAATTCAAAAATGGAAATTTAATTATGCTGTAAAGCTTCTGCACAGCTAAGGACCCAACAAGTAAAGCAAAAAGACAACCTTCAGAATGGAAAAAAATATTTGCAGGGTATGAATCTGAGGAAGGATTGATAACTAGAATCTACAGATAACTCAAATTAATAAACAGAAAAAGAATAAATAATCCTATCTGCCTCTGGGCAAGAGATAAGAACAGAACCTTCTCTGATAAAGACAGAGGAATGCCTAACAAATATCTAAAAAAATGCTCATCGTCCCTCATCATCAGAAAAATGCAAATCAAAACCTGAGTTAGCACCTGACCCTAGTGAGAGTAGCCCACATCACAAAGACTCAAAGATGCAAATGCTGGTGTGGATGTGGAGAGAAGGGGTGGGACTGCAAAACTAATACAACCTTTTTGCAAGTAAGTATGGAGAATCTTCAGAGAACTCAAATAGACCTCCAATTTGATCCGGCAATCCCATTCATAGGCATCTACCCAGAAGAAAAACAAATTATTTTACCATAAGGACATTTGCACTGGACTGTTTATTGTAGCTCAATTTACAAACGTGGAAATAGCCTAAAAGCCCACCAATCCAGGAATGGATTAACAAGCTATGCATACTATGAAATATGTATACCATGAAATACTATTCAGCTATTAAAAAGATGAAGACTTTACATCTTTGGTATTAACCTGGATAGAGTTGGGACACATTCTTCTTAGTAAAGCATCACAAGAATGGAGAGTTAAGAGTCCAATGTACTCAATTCTAATATGAAGGGAGTAGGTGATAATACATGGTTGGGTGGCAGAATGAGGGTTTGGGAGGAGGGGAGAAGGGAAGAGGAGGGGGTCACTGTGTGTGTCGCACTTCTTGGGAGTGGGACCCAATTATATAAGATGGACTTCACCTAACAACTGCAATCATTGTAACCTAATTCTTTGTACCCTCAAAGAATCCCAAAGAATAATAATAAAAAAAAAAGTGAAAAGAAAAAAGTTATTCCATCTTTTCTTTATCTCTTGCTACTATGAAATCCGAAATGGTTTCTTAACTGGATCATTTTTATTACACAATTAAAGAATCTTCCTCCACCAACAAAAAAAGGAAAACTAACGAAGTTTTATAGTGTTCTCATATTTTTACACATGCAACTATTTTATAAAAACTAATTGTTTATCCCCCCTCTTATTCATTCTCTCCCATTCGTTCCCCCTGTTCTCTCTGTCTCTTTATTTCTAATCATCATTGAAAAGATTGCCTTTTCTTGTAATTGGTCTGTGATGAACAACCTTGGAACCTGAACTTTACGTGTTGAACAACACAGGGAAGCAGTGAAATGAGGAAAAGAGAGCACAAATTCATTGTTATCAAGGGAGTGAAGTTGGTGCTGTAGGTGCTCAAAATATCTATGGCAAGGTAATGACTGATGAAAAGCTAAACTTAGGACACAAAGCCTGGCTCTACTGGAACAGAGAATTAGGTCTTAAGCCAAGCAGGCATTGTATAAAGCATCCTTTACAATTTCCTCCAGAGAAGTGTTTCTCAGATTGGCTATACATCGTAATTATGTGGGGGGAGCTTTTAAAAACATTTTTAAATTCTGATGCCTGAGCCGTATCTCTAGAGATCCTGATTTAATCGTTTTGATGTGGAGTCCTGGTCTTTCTAGATGAAAACATTACTTGATTGTTGATTTAATTGGATAAAGATTAATAAGCTTTGATGTTTAATTATTGTTATCTAATTTGACTTTCTACTGAGCTGCAGATCTGTTATTCTGGTATTTATCTCAGTGGCTCTTGGCAGAATCTTAATCCCATAAAGTAGGAGAATGATTACTTTGGGTGTGGGAATTCTAGCTTTGAATATTTATGGCAGAGTGATTCACAGGGATTAGAATTAAAACATTGTTCCAATTTTTAAAACTGGTCCTTGATATCCCAGGTCAACAAAATTTCCAGTAAGTTTTACATCCTGAGGTGCATTTTCCAGAAATTATTTATGTCCTTGTTTTCTTCTCAACATTAGCTTCAACAAATAGTGTATTTTAATAAGATTGTGATTCCCGAGTGTTTTCGAAAAAATATAAAATAAACCATTCACCAATATTCCAAATTAGTTTTTCAGGAAGGAGGCTTGGAAATACAGTTTTATCTTTTGGAATTGGATTGGTGGTGAAGGGAATGGGGATCGTGATAGAAACTTTACAAATGTAGAAAATAATTTAGGCCCAGGGCACTAAATTTATAAACATTATGCAATAAATTTATTTATTAAAATTATGCAATAAGTTTATAAATGAACTCATTATAAGTTTATTTATAACTGCAAGGCAAGTATATCAATGAGGAAGATGAAGCAGAAAAGGAAGAAGGGGTGGAAACCCATCCTTATTATTTATTTATACTTTACTCCGATTGACAGTTTAAATTGTCCTGAAATCACGGGGTAATTAGGCAACCTTCTGCATGGCCCTGATGCAGCAGTCTCGCTCCTCCATAATTAATAATATTCTCTTCAAAGTAGGAGTGATAATCCCTTGATTGAGTGCTCCCGTTTCATTACATTACCAAATAAAATGAAACAATAATTAGAACAATGTGTGAGGTAAGGGAGGTCCATATCACTGTGTGTTTGTATGTAGAGAAGCAGACAAATTAATCAAATGAAATGTAAAATTATTGTGGATAATTGCAGGCATATGGAGGTGATCAGCTTGGTTGCAATCATAATTTTGTACAAGGGACAATACACATGTCTGTCTTTCCTAGATGAAGCTGAGTAAAATTTGGCTCGTAGCTGAGCTCTGCCATTGAGAATTATAGCAGTTTCTATTATTTTTTAGAGGTCTTTGCAAGGTGCCTATTTAAAAGTTGAACATTTCCTCTTAGTTAAACTTTATTCTCAATTCCTAATCTGAAAATTAATTTTCTCTTTCTCTGCACTCTCATAATACCTTCTTTATATCATCCAGACACACTATGTTCAAATAGCCTCTTTTTGTCCTTCATATCCCTCCATTCCCAGTAATCATCTGTAACTGTCTGATGTCTTATTTTCTGGGCTCTCTTTCCACACCAAGTAATATATATGCAGGTATTGGGTATTTAATAAGAGCTTGAAAAATGTATGCATTCAATAAAATAAAAGATATCATAAAAATAAAAAAGTAATAAAAATAAAACTATGAGTCTGAGGTTCTAAGGTTAATAATTCAAAATGAAGAAAAATCCTTTGCCTAACATAAAAATTTAACAATTTCTATTAACCCACTTCTAAGTACTTATGGATTATGTGTAAGGCACTATTAGAAAATTTGATACGCATTGAATAAAGAGATAAGACTTGTGACTTCAGATTAGAAAGTCTTATTACTAATTGCCTGTCAAAGATCCAGTTCCAAATTCTCAACTCACAGGGCATCTTCAGAAAGTTAGGGAGAAAATGTTAAGTTGTTAAATATTTACTGCTTTTATGTAACTAGCTGTATATTCTGGGAATTCAAAGCATAAGAGGATCTCCACTAAGGGCCATGTAGGTTGTGCTTTGTTAGAAGGGAGAAAGTGATTTATTTATATGCAGGATGATGGGAATAGCCATCACCGAGAGGCTCAAAGTACAAATACACATGAGCATTTCTACTTTTCTATCATCAAGTGTATTAAAATATCAAAGGGACATTTACTGTTGCCTTGGAGATTCATTAGAGGCTCTAAAATTGAAAAAACTGAGAGAAAAATATTTTTTAAAAAGAGATAGTAGAGAGAAGTTTGTGCACACTTCAGTAAAAATCGGCCAAATCAGGGTTGAGGAACGTTTTGTTGTTGGAAGACCGCATTAATTTAGCTGTACAAGGTGCATTCAAGAAACTTCAGTTAGATCTACTTAAAATGTCCCTTATTTTGTAAAAATCTAACTATTATGTACTTAATAATTTCAAAAAATGAAAGTAGTTTATTAATTTTAAAGTTAACCAACTGTTTAACGACATTGTTGCATCTTTTTGTTGGAAAGCATTTGAATATTTGGCTGCTGCATAGAGGCCTGCGGTCCTTTCCAGCTGACCTCTAGACGGTCATCAGCCATTTGTGACCTTAAGGGCATCTTAATTTGGATTAGGTAGGAGAACATAGATTCTCAGCAAGAAAGCATTTTTGATCATATGGGTATCTACCTAGTGTAGGAATTGCAGGATCGAACGGTAGGTCTATTGTTAATTCCTTCAGTATTCTCAAAACTTCTTTCCAAAAAGGCTGTATTAGCTGCATTCCCACCAGCCCTGTAGAACTGTTCCCTTCTCTCCGCATCCATGTCAACATCTGTAGTTTGGGGATTTTCTTGTGTGGGCTAATCTTACTGGAGTTAGATGATATTTCAAAGTGGTTTTGATTTGCATTTCTCTGATGATTAAAGATGGTTAGCATTTTTTCATGTGTTTGTAGGCCATGCACATGTCTTCTTCAGAGAATTTTCAAGTCTCTTGCCCACATAGAAATGGGGTTATTTGTTCTTTTGTTATTGATTAGTTTGTATTCTCTGTGGATTCTAGTTATCAGACCTTTGTTGGAAGCATACCTGCAAAAGTCTTCTCCGATTCTGAAGGTTGTCTTGTTTGCTTTACTTACTGTGCTCTTGGGTATGCAAAAGTAGTTTAGTTTGATCAGATCCCAGTAATGTATTTTTGGTGTTGCTTCAATTCATTCTATTAATTGTTTCCTCTGCCACTTAAGCACATGTTTATAGGCCATATAATATTTTACATAGCTGGTAGGGATTAAAATAAATCTCACATATAGAATGCAGAGGGTGCCAAAGACATGTGTGCACATTTTAAGAGGTATTATCTATATATTACTTTTCAAGATTGAACTGAAGGTATATTTATTGGTCAAGTGTACTGAGACAAGCTTTGCATATCTATTTGATGTGCAATTAGTACACTTTGGGGGAATGATCAATTTTACTTCCAAAAAGATCTCTCAAAATGTATCTACATTTTGGCACCCCCTGTAGTTAGCAATAAATAAATCTTCATTGCTACCTATTTGTTGGTTTTTTTGTGAGGCTTTACATGAATTTATAGTGATGAGCAATGAATACATTTCCAAATGTGACAGGAAGAAATATATCCATTGCGTTTCAATGGAATTGTATTTTCTAACTTTTTTCAAAACACTTATGTTAACAGATAAAATAAAGGTATTATTAAAATTGTAAAACTGGTAGAAAAAAAATCACTGGTTAAAATCAAAATACCTTTTAGAGGCAGCAAAGAACTCATGACATTCTTAAGGGTCAAGTCTATCTTGAACTTCATTTTTTAAAAAAATGTAAATTTATTTTTTCCTTTTTATCTTGAAGACCTTAACATCTTAGTAAAATATGGAAAGGTTATTTTATACTGTAGAATAATAAGGCATAACAATGATGTGCAAAGTGACTAAAATGCACATTACCCTGCCTAAGAAAGAAGTAACTGCAGGATGAATGGGAAAGTTATAATTTTAGAACGGCCAAATGTATGTACCTTTAAAGTAATTTATTTCCAGAAGAAATTAATTTTGCTATAATATTTTCTCAAAACCAGGTTATAATTCAAATTCTTAAGACAAATATATGGTATGTTTTCCATTTTGTGCTTTCATTTTTATTTTCTTCAAAGGTATTTTGATTTAAAACTCTTATTTCAATTAACATTTTCTCTTTTATTTTGGTGTTTTGCATGTTCATTAATTTTTACACTAATTGTTCTACTCTATCACTTATCCTTTTGTGAATAAATAATATTGATCACATATTACAGGCTAGTGACGGGGCTAAGGCCTTGACATACAATGTGAATATCATGATCTCTTTCCTTCAGGATAAAACAGAAATTAGAATGTAATGTTAGTGGGGCAGTGGTAGAGGAAGGGATATGTCCTATGATAATACATAAGAGAGGATTCTTGAATCTGTGTGTGGAGATAAGGGGAAAGAAAAAGGGAGGTGGTGGAATGCCTCCTGGAGTTACATCTCACAAAATAAGCTTTAAAAAGTGAGGATATCTGATCTCTGGAGGAATTATGTTTCAGATTCAAGGAGCAAAGGAAAGCCTAAAGTCAGGTGGGAACAAAGAGGTGAATGTTAAGAAGAATTAAATTTAGAAGTTTATTAAGAATCAATTTCCACAGGGCTCTGTAGGGCAGTAAATGGGCTTTGGACTTTGTTCTGAGGTCAAGAGGCAGATTTTAAGAGATTCTTGTTAAATTATTTCAATTAAATGTTAAAATAATTTGAAAAATTTTATAGGCTAATAAATTATTTCAAGTTCTTGAAGGTAGTTAAAAATATTAGGTGGGTTTTTCCTTTGTGTTTTGGCTAAAGTATTATTTAAAAATTCATTGCTTATAAAAGAACTATAAAATGTTGAGTTAAGTTTAGATCAAAGGATTTCAGGGAAGATTTTGTAACATTTTCTTGTTTTGAAGTCTTTCTACGTTTAGATCTTTGGGGATCACAAAGAGTGAATTGTTTTGTTTTTGTTTTTATTTTTTGATTATTATGTATTCTAACACAAAAAGTGAATTTTCTATAAATGTTAAAAATTACTGAGATGCTTGAGGTCAAATTACAGATATGTAATGTCAAAATAGTAAGTGATAGATATTGACACAAATCCCCATGATGTATTTCTAAGAGTAATAGATGAATTTAGCTCAATATTTCCTATCATCTACTTTACCCTTCATCAATCCAGAAGATTGATGGTGGGGATGGAGTAGGCATTATTCAGTTTGATTTGGGTGCTGCAGAACTTACAGATGAGACCAGACACCTTCAGAGTGGCATGCCCATAGGTAAACTAGTATAAGCTTTAAAATATTCCTTATAGAACTGCTGTGGAAAGGCAAACCCCCTGCTGTTGGTGTTTCTATTTTGAAGGTTAAATGCAAGTATCTTGCCTGTGTGGAAAAAAAATCTATTACAGTTGGTGTGTTGCTGCCATGGGACCTCTACTTATAACATGTATTACACAGCGGTGGTGTCAATTGAAAGCATAACATCAGAAGTAATAAAGAAATCTTCAAAGTTCACAAAGGCAATGTTTCTTCTGGGAGGGAGTCAAGATGTCTGAGTAGAGACATAGCTTGTTGGATTGCCCTAATGGAAGGGTAAATTATTAGACAGAGGAGAGTGGAGGACAACTGTGACTCAGGTGTGCATCACAGGGAGAGATAAAAGAGGTGTCTGGGGACCCCACTAAGAAGGGCTGGGAAGCTGAAAAAGAGGAAGATAGAGAAGAGAAGACAGTGACATGGACCAAATTCAGAGGCCTGGAGCCCAGTCAAAGGGTAAGAGGATTGCCCTTCCCCACGTGGGTAGCTTCAGCAAACAGTGGGACACATGGCTTCATTCTGTGGCAGAGTGCCTTGAGAGTCCATGACATGTTTAACCTAGGTGCCTCTTACTCTGCACATTTTCCATTGCTGGCATCACAGAAAGTAATTTTGGCTCAAACTGTCTTGTAGCATTGGCCCACCCCACAGCAATCACAAGAGTGCTTTATGCAGAGACGCTTGTTTCTCTGGGGAAGGGGTGTGTTCTCAGCTGAGCCTACCACGGAGAAAGGGGCATCTGTAATCTGCAATCTTCCTGCTCACAGGCTTTTGGCAGATCACCCACTGGTGGTTCAGACAGATGGGCCAAACCTGGTATGCTCTGGACATGAGTGCACTGTGGGGAAACACAGGGGCGAGGTTGTAGTTCTGGACTCCAGTGGTGAGAAAGCCCTCAAAGTCATATTCAGTGGGAGGGTGTGGAGCTGCTCCATCCCCCACACCTCTAGAAAACAGCCATATTGGATAAGGATGAGGTACTCAGAATTAGCTCAGCCCCTGGTTGTCATGTAAAGAGAAGGCCTTGACTCATGGGCTGCTGAATGGGGACAGTGGTTCTTTCCCCCCAGTCACTACAATGGGAGTGCAGCTTTAGCCAAAAAAACTTGTGAGCAGCTTCATTTCCCCTGGCAAGAGTAGAGTCCCCTGAAAGGAGTCCCCTGTAGATAGAAAGGTCTATCTATCTATCTATCTATCTATCTATCTATCTATCTATCTATCTATCATCTATCTATCTATCTCCCCTTGGAGTCTAGTGACAGAATGGGGTGCACAATTGCAGATCCCCCCACCAGCCAGTGTTTTATGGAGATGCATGCCAGTGGGTCACACACATGGACTGTGGGGCAGTTAAGAGCTGGTCTTGGTAGGGAGGGAGTGTTTGCAGACTGATCTAAGGGGAGAGAACTGTGGAGTTCCAGGGAGCAAATAGGGAGGGTGCCCACCTGACCCATGGAGAAATTGGGCTAGTGCATGGGATGGAAAGAGCCTGGTCTGTGGCCTTAGAAATCATGTGATTAGTCTCCTTGGGAATAGCCCTCATTGGAGTGATTTCCCTGAACTACATGTCACTGGTTCCCCTGGTGGCTGGATAAGCAACCTCTTGGTCCCTCTGAGGTTTAGTTAAGTCTCTCTGAATCTCTCAATCTAGCTGTAATCTCTCCTTCTTCTCCCCAACACCTCAGTTGCAGTAGAGATCAAGCAACCCTCTGACAGCTCAGGGTGCCTCCTAAAGCTTGGGGAAATTCACACACTGCACGTGGGGGACTAGAGCTGGCCACCAGCACAAAAGAATACTTTGGTAGGTAGTTGGCCCATGCAAGCTAATGACAGGGAAACAGTCTCATAGCTAAACATACCAAGGCCTGACAATTAAACTCCTGAACTTGTCACAGTGTGCTTACATTGTCAGCACTGTACAAACAACTCAGGTTTCATAACCTTGATAAATCAGTGTCTCACAGTTGTGGTCATGTTGACATGTGGTGATATCTTGCTGAGTGATGTTCATTATTGTTGCATGTTTGTGTGTGCCATTGGGAGAATGTCAGAGCTTGAATTAGAGCAATGAACAAACATTAAATTTGTTGTTCAACTTGGCAAGAGGGAAAGTGAAATCAGGGACATGTTAGTCTAAGTTTATTGGGATAATACCTTGAAGAAAATAGCAGTGTACAAATAGATTAAACGTTCTTCTCTGGGGAGAGAGAGTCACTGATGAAACGAGGTCAGCACGGCCAGTAACTGAAGTAAACATTGAAAAAATTAGACAAATTGTGCATCAAAATCATTGGCTGACTGTCAGAAGCATAGCCGACTGACTAAACACCAATAGGGCATAAGGTTTCAAGGATCAAATACCATCACAATAATCAGAGTCACCATTGTTGATAGAGTTTCTCTGTGTTCTTAGGATGCTTTTACATAATTTGGTTTGATGCTCTTCTGTGTCACAGGTGTCTATAAATAAGAAAATTGAGATTATGCAAGATTAAGTAACTTGATCAAAACTAAACATGTTGTCCAACTCATAGTCACATGTCTCTGTGGACTGAAGTTATACTTTAACTTTTCTGTGATATTTCCAATTTTACAAACACTCAAGGAGCAGGGAGAAAGTTTCTCTCAGTCATCAGACACAGACACTCTCTCACATGCAGCTGAGTGTCATCTCTGTGTGCAGAGACAGATACTGCTCTTCCAGCACTGAATTTGGTAGTATAGATTTGTTGAAACTACCATTGGTATGGTTATTGTTTTATTTCTATTGTCATCAGCTTCCTTTTTAAAAGCAATCTGTGACACATTGAGAGATGCTTCTAAGATACAGCCATGCAACTCAAAAGGGACACTTCAGAACTAAGTAATATAATATTTCACAGAGGGAAGTACTGAATGCATCAATTTTCTCAGGGATTTGGTTGGACTCACAGAAATAACAATGTGTTACTCCATAAAAGGTCTTAAGCTTTCTTCACAATAGCTTTTTTTTTTTTTATGTAGGTGGCCCAGAAATCTTACATTCATCTCAAAGAGGATTCACTTATTGAGTCTTATTCATTTGTTGCTTTAAAAAAAAATTATTTGTGCTGCTTGTGCTGCTGTTACTTGAAGATAGTTTTCTGAAATAAGTAAATACTTTTCTATATATTGGCATGGTATTACTTTTAGAAATAAATAATTTCCTTTTCCATAACTGGTTATAGTCATACTTTTTATGAATTTGGACTACAATTCAGTTTCATTTTCTTTTCATAAACATTTTAAGATGTGTCTATCTGACTTAAAACTCATGAATTATAAAGAAAAATTTAGCATTAATCTCATTCAATATTGTATATCTAAACATAAGAAAAAATCCTGGAAATCCCTGCAGTGCTACCAGAAGTAACAGGAAAGATTGAGGAAATGATAATGTCACCATGATTAAATTCAAATGTTTACATCCTAAAGTCCTCATATTTAAAAAAAAATTGCTATTATAGATGACATATACTAATTATAGCCTTCAAAACATAAGATATAACTTAAAGTGCTCAGATAGAGCACTGGCCTCTTTAGAGGATATTTGCTTAAACAATGCAGATCGAATATATGCACAATTCTATTCATAGTGGAACTACTCACCAATGGTCCATTATGACAGGGTAATTGAGAAATCCTTATATCAAGTTTAATTATTCAAATCCAAGTCCAAATCTATATGCCAGTGTGGAATGAAAGGTGAGAGCTAAGGTTGAAGACTTAGATAAATGGCATTTTTTCCTCTAGAGAACCAAAAGTTCAGGGTAGTTGTTAAAATATTTTGATTAACTCAAGGCTCGTGGATCAAGAGGTGTGACTTTTTTATGAATAAAATATTATTACTTTTAAAAATTTATAGTGAAAGTTTGCATACTGTCCAGGAACTTGAGCTTATTATACCTACAATATGTACGCTCTGAACTGTGTGGACATTGGCAATGTAGTTGGTTTACCCCTACAGAACTGGTTCTTTAAGGATTATGTGAAGTTGCTCAGTGAATAAATACCTTTGTCTACCGACCCATATACTGCTAACAACAGAATAAGAAATACTAAAATAACAAACACTGAAATTATGCATATATCTAAAACAATCTCAGAATTTCAGATACCTACATACTTATTATTTTCCTCACCCAGAAAAATATTTCTACATAAATATACAGCCTTTAGTGAATCTAAATATTTATTATCTAGGATTTTACAATTATATATCATTCTCATAAATATAATCATTACTGAGTTTGGAAATATTTGATTCTTTTTTTATTAAATCATAGCTGCATACATTAGTGCAATCAAGGGGTACAATGTGCTAGTTTCATATGCAAACTGAAATGTTTTCATCATGCTGTTTAGCATACCCTTCATGACATTTTCTTAGTTATTGTATGAAGACATTTGTAGTCTGCATTTACTAAGTTTTGCCTGAATCTTAATGACATTATTCTTTATGGTCTTCTACCCTCCCCTGGTACATACACTCACACCCTTTTTCCTTCCTCTTGAGCCTTTCTATTATGTTTCAGGTATTTTCTTTGTCAGCAAATTACCATCCATTACTATTTTCCTAGAATCTTTCTCTGCCATATAACCTCCTCTGAAACCCGCCTGTACCTGAAAGATGGTGAATCCTTTATTTCCTTGAGCAAATTGTTTTTCATTTTCCCATACCCTACAGAAAGAAATGGGTTCAACTGCTCCTTACTTCCCCAAGCCGCTTCCAAAATATTCATCCAGTTTGTGGGCCCAAGAGAATGGAGGACCTTTGTAAAGTATATTTTTCTCTCTACCTGGTCATCATTTTATTTTTCTTTCATAGCCTACTTGGAGGCTCTTTTTTTTTTTTTTTGTTTCTAAGTTTTGGAGAATCATCGAAGGTAGAAAGAGTCAGATTACACTGCTTGCATTTGCTGGGTAAAGTCCCTCTAATAATAGTATCCCTCCCCCAAGAGGTATGTCACACACTGTGATCCTCCCCTTCCTCGTTCCCTCTTTCTGTTCCCCCTTTCCCTCACCCCCTACCACGTACTAGCATCCGTTGTCCTCATATAGGAATTGAATACATTGGATTCTTGCTTCTCCATTCTTGTGATCCTTTACTAAGAAGAATGTATTTCAACTCCACCCAAGTTAATACAAAAGATGTAAAGTCACCCTCCTTTTTAGTGGCTGAATAGTATCATTTTTATCTTTGCCAACAACCAGGTCATTTTGCCACACTGTTGACTGAGGTTAGAACGTTAGCATACAGTCTTCTACTTCCCTAGTTATAGTTGCCCAGTATTTTTACTTCATCTATACTAGTGTCCTTGCCTCAAGAGAACAACCACTATAAGCTACATCTTAGTTCTTATCATCACCAAACACCATTCTACCTCTAAAACTTATATACTCTTCAAGCCCAGATTCTAGTTACATTATACTAGGTAGGAGGTTAAAAAAAAAAATTTTTTTTTTAAGGTAAGTAAAACATACATAAAAGACATAAGGATGAAAGAAATAGCTTTGTAAATTGTTAAACTATGAAATTATAAAGCAAATTCTACCCAGATCAAGAAATAAACTTTGCTAGCTACTCCAGAATCATGTGCCTCATTCCAGTAACAACCTCTTTTCTCCCCTGAAAAGCAACCCTGGACATGACTTTATAGTAATCATTTCCTCACATTTTAAAATACTTTTATTGCCCAAATGTACATTGTAGTTTAGATTTGTCTATTTTCTAAAAACTTTGTATTGGTTTTAAATCTTTTAATCTATCCTACTTCATCTCTTTCATTTATTTACAAATTTTTCTGCTGAAAAACCCAGCCCAGTTGGCCTATAGGGTTTGCCACAGTCTAGATTTTGCTCACCTTATGTTCTTGGTGCATTTCATTGTATGTTTCCTTGTCTTTCTTCCAAATTGACAACTGGATCTAGAAGTTAGATATTCATGTTTGACATTTTTTTGTCAAAAATGTAGAACATTTTTGGCAAGACTATAGGTCAACATAATGTGTAGGTGACATTAGCCATTGTTCATCCTTAATGCCTATATCTATTTATGGGAAACAACCTGCTATTCTTCTGCACCTGTTAAGGTGGTTAGTTTTTGAGATGCTCCTAAACATTTGAAATCTCTACTTTTCTTCAAATCTTTTAGTGAACACCCAACCTCAAGTAAATTTCTTTTAATATTTCCTGTACACTATTACTGAAGGTTAGCCAGTAGCAATTACAGTACCATTTATAATAGCATCAGAAAACATACACGGCTATGGGATAAATTAAGCAAAATTTATGTAAGATCTCTAGTCTCAAAACTACAAAGCTTTGGTGAGAGAAATTAAAGTAGACCTGAATTAATGGAAATAATTTATCTGTTTATCAATTGGAGTATACAGTATTAAGGTGTTTATAACCCCAAGATTGATTTATAGCAGTAATTTTAATTCTTATACATTATTATATATCAGAGTCACCTGAAAGGCTTGTTAAAATACAGATTACTGGGTCCCAAGCTCAGCATTTTATTATTATTATTTTGAGACAGAATCTTGCTTTGTTGCCCTAGGTAGAGTGCAGTGGTTTCATCACAGCTCACTTGAAACCTCAAACTCCTGAGCTCAAGTAAATCCCATGCTGCAGCTTCCCAAGTAACTAGAACTATAGGCATGCACCGTGAGCTATTTTTTTCTATTTTTTGTAGGGATGGAATCTCGCTCTAGTTCATGCTGGAACCTCAACGTTTTTGATCCACTAAGTCTGGGTTGGGACCTGAGTATTTACATTTAAAACATGTTCCCAGATCCTGCTAATATTGTAATGCTGCTGGTACATAGCCCATACTTTATGAACCACTAGTCTGTAGAGTCAAATAAAAAATAAAAATCCAGGCTCAGTGCCTGTAGCTCAGCAGTTAGGGCGCCAGCCACATACATTGGAGCTGACAGGTTCGAACCCAGCCCGGGTCTGCCAAACAACAATGACAACCAAAAATATCTGGGCTTTGTGGCAGGCACCTGTAGTCCCAGCTACGTGGGAGGCTGAGGCACGAGAATCACTTAAGCCCAAGAGTTGGAGGTTGCTATGAGCTGTGACACTATGGCACTCTACCAAGGGCAACATAGTGAGAGTTTGTCTCAAAAAAATAAATAAAAATAAAAATCCAGTTAAAACTCCCTCAGACTTTCAATAGAACTCAACATGCTAATTTGAAAATGTATTTGGAAATGCAGAAGACCTAGAATAGCTGAAAGCAATCATGTAAAAGAAGATGGAAATTAGAAGACTAACACTGCTGGCTTTAAGATTTACTTTATAGTAATCAAGACAATGTGATACACATACTAGCGGAAGGATATATAAAGAAATCATGGGAAAAGATTCAAGAGTCCAAAAATAGACACTATACAGCCAGTTGGGTTTTAACAGTAGCACCCAAACATCACAATTGGGAACAAAAAGTCATTTTAACAAATGGTTCTGGAATAACTTAATATCTGTACATGTATGAAATGAACCTTGATCCCTACCTCACATCATACACAAATATTAATTCAAGATGGATTGTAGACTAAATGTAAAAACCAAACCATAATGCTTCTAAGTCTAGAAGAAAACATAATGGAATATCTTTACAACTTTGGAGTGTACAGAAAGCATTCTCCATAAAGGAAAAATATTGATAAATTGAACTTAATCAAAATAAAAAAACTAATGCTTATTAAAAGAAAACATTAGGAAAGCAACAGATTGGGAGAAAATTATTACAGTATGTGTATATGACAAAGGAATTGTATCTAGACTATATGTAACAAATACTTCAGTTAAAAAAAGGCAAAGCTAATAAAAATTGGACAAAACATCTTGAATAGAAACTTCGTAAGACATAAGAATGGCTGCTAGGCATGTAAAAATATTAAATGAATATCAGGGAAACCACAATGAAATACCACTACATACCTACTAATATGGCTAAAATTTAAAAGATTGACTGATGCCATAACTGAACAGTCACAACTTTCATACAGTGCTAGCTAGGGTAAAAATGATGCAACTGTGTTTGAAAACTGCAAGTTTGTTATAAAATCAAACACACACACACACACCCTTTAACCTAACAGTTTTTCTCCAGACCACCTTAAAGATTGAAGAGATCGATTTTAGGCACAATTTCTGGGTAATTCTGCCTAGTAGTAAGTTTAATTCCTTGGCATATTATGCAAAACCTCCTGATTTCTGTCTAGCCCTATTTTCTAGATTTGATTCCTTGTACTTGTTCTACCCACCCTACTTTTCAAGGAACTCACTGCTGTTTCTCCAGTTTACTGTCTTCTTCCTGTCCCATTAGCTGGCATACTTCTGTTCATGCTTCATTCCTTTTAAAAGACCCTTTCAGATCTTTGGTTGGTTTCCTCAACTTTTTTCTTGTCAGCTTCTTAACTCACAGAGTTAATCATTCCTGTCTTGATATAACTACACCACTATTTACTCCTGTATAATCCTTTGAGTTCAGTATTAAAATTACTTTTTGTCCATGTTTCTGACTCATTTGTGAGCTATTTGGCACAGGTATTATGACTTACTTATTTGTGTGTCACAGGCCCCTAACACAGAACCTGATCTGATTGGTTGTTTGATTGGCTTTTATAGACAGACGTGAAAATCTCAATTCTATGGATAATTATATGGTTCCTGTGAGATGGTTTTGAATTTCTATCAATCAACTCTAAAATAACCTTGTAAAACTGAATGTATTTCCAAGTTGAACATTGCTTGTATTTTCTTTAATAGAAATTCACATTTAATTGTAGGCTGTCAATATAGACAGACCCTGACTTATAATGATGAGAAAGAAATATACATTCAAGTAGAAGCTGTACTTCAAGTACCTATACAACCATACTGTTTTTCACTTTCAGAGCAGTAATGAGAACAGTGATGTTTTATAACATTTAATTATAAAATAGGCTTTGCGTTAGATGATTTTGCCCAACTGAAGGCTGTTCTGAGCATTTAAGGTAGGTTAGGCTAACCTATGATGTTTGTTAGGATAGGTGCATCTTCAACTCAGAACATTTTCAACTTGCAATGGGTGTATCTCAATGTAACCCCATTGTATGCTGAGGACCATCTGTATAGTTCAGCATCTGTTCTTCAGTGTAGTACAAGGTGAATTAACGTTTCACAAAGCTATTAAGGTAGACTTTTTCTAGTCCTAACTCTTTTTTATTAGAAGGTACTTATAGCAAATATTTTGGAATATCGCTTTTTTTTTATACTAACAAAATAGTGAGATACAGAATAAAGTTTTCTGCCTGAAAAAGTGGTGATATTTATTGCTAAAGTTTGACAAAATACATGGTCGAGTAATAGGTTTGCAGACAGTAGGAAAAAAACCTACAAAATTAGAGTTTGGCCTACTTCATTTTTAAAACACATGTTCCGTAAAAGGGAAAAAGGAAATTTGAGAAATCAATGGTGAATACAGTTGGAGATGTTGCTGCTGTGGTCTAAGGAAAGGCTAGTGTGGCTGGATAGGATCCCACATCATAGTATATTGTTTACTTGATCATATCCTCGAATCTGGGCTGGGGGCTCCAAAGACTCATTTTCTTGCTCCACAACCAAGGTGATTTCATCCAAAAGATATCACAGACTAAAATACATATGGTTTTTTTTTTTTTTTCTCGAGACAGAGCCTCAAGCTGTTGTCCTGGGTAGAGTGCTGTGGCATTACCGCTCAAAGCGACCTCCAACTCCTGGAATTAAGCGATTCTCTTGCCTCAGCCTCTCAAGTAGATGGGACCACAGGTGCCCGCCACAATGCCCATCATTGTTTGGCGGGCCCTGGGCTGGATTTGAACCTTCCAGCTGAGGTGTATGTGGCTGCACCTTAGCCACTTGAGCCACAGGTGCCGAGCCTAAAATACATATGAATTTGAAATGGTGGCCAATTCTAATATATTAATTTACAGAAAGAAGTTAAATTGGCATGGGAAAAAATAGGAGGTTGCTCAGTAAGTATGATATTAAAATAAGGAGAATTAAGAAAATTATTTAATTACACCAGGTTCAAAATTGTCTGTTGCGTCCATCTCACAAGGACAGTCTCACTAATAGCAATGGAAATATTTATTTATTTATTTATTTATTTTTTGAGACAGAGCCTCAAGCTGTCACCCTGGATAGAGTGCTGTGGCATCACAGCTCACAGCAACCTCCAATTCCTGGGCTCAAGCGAGTCTCTTGCCTCCGCCTCCCAAGTAGCTGGTACTACAGGCACCCGCCACAACGCCAGGCCATTTTTTGGTTGCAGTCGTCATTGTTTGGCGAGCTGGACTGGATTCCAACCCGCCAGCTCAGGTGTATGTGGCTGGCGCCTTAGCCAGCCACAGGTGCCGAGCCTGCTCAGGCTAGTTTTGGGGAGGTTTTTTGAGATACAGTCTTACTCTGTCACCCTAGGTAGAGAGCCATGGCATCATAGCTTGCAGCAACCTCAAACTCTTGGGTTTGAGCAATCCTGTTGCCTCAGCCTCCCAAGTAGCTGGGACTACAGGTGTGCACTGCCATATCCAACTTGTTTTTCTGGTTTTAGTAGAGATGGGTTCTCGCTCTTGCTCAGGCTGGAATTCCATTCCTGAGCTCAAGCAATCTACCAGCCTCAACCTACCAGAGTGCTAGGATTATTGGTGAGAGCCACCACTTCTGGTCAGAACTCTGTACCTCAGGGCAGTGCCTGTGGCTCATCGAGTAAGGGCGCCGGCCCCATATATCGAAGGTGGTGGGTTCAAACCCGGTCTCGGCCGAAATGCAAAAACAGAAAAATAGCTGGGCGTTGTGGCGAGCGCCTGTAGTCCCAGCTACTCGGGAGGCTGAGGCAAGAGAATTGCCTAAGTCCAGGAGTTGGAGGTTACTGTGAGCTGTGTGACGCCACGGCACTCTACCGAGGGCGAT